>PVIY010024553.1:0-37903 GCA_004026745.1 Myrmecophaga tridactyla
CCATTCCTGCTTCGGCTGGTGAGCCTCTCCTGTGGAGTTCATCCAGACCCTCCATCGGAGTCGTCAGCTTCGCAGTCTGCCCTGTGGATTTTGGACTCTGTGTTCCTGCGGTCACGTGAGACACTTTTATAAATTTTATATTTGCAAGTGTTCCCTGTTGATTCTGTTTCTCTAGAGAACCCTAACTAATACAGATGGTCTAATGGCTTATTGGATAGCTCAAACAGATCAAATATTCTCTTCCACTTACTTATTCATAGATATTTAATGGAGATCCTAGAACACTGTTTGCCCAAGCTAAAGTTAATGTCCAACCATGAGTACAACACAACTCTGTCCTCAACAAGCTGCGTACGTTCCAATACAACAGTCATAATGGCTGCAGTTATTCATTCATTCATGCAACATCTAATTATGGAGTGTATCTGGGGATTTAGCAGTAAAAAAGACAGAAAATGTTTCTGTCTTCACAGACTGAAAGTTGGGAGGGAGAGAAAGAGAGGTTTCAAAGTAACAGAAACTGGGAGTGTGGTGGTTTCATTTGCAAAGGCATAAATGGGGCAGAGGAGCAGGTTCGGAAGTGGGAAATGGGGATCCAAAGTTTTATCCTGGACAAGTTAAGTGGGAGATTCTTATTAGATTATACGATTCATCCACTCAACAAAAGGAACAAAAAGTTGTTGCGCATCTATTGTATGCCGGAAACCATTTTGAACACTGGGAAATGTAACAGTTTAAAAATTACGGATAGAGGTCTCTGCCCTTGTGGTAAGTGAAGATGGGATGTAGCATATGGAGCCCCAAGGGAGAGGTCGTGTTGTCTTGTATAAGATACACAAGTCCTTTTGTTGTCGATTCCCTTGCATCTATTTCTGATGTCCAATTATTTTAATGTTTTACAAAATAATGTATGCCATACAAAAAAAAAAGACAACACTACAGTAGACTGTGTTCTGATTTGAAAGCAAACCTCCTGGGGACTGCTGCACCCTTTCTGCATGCTGGGAGCAGCGCCTTGCCGTGCTGAACTTGAACAAGTGGGAATTAGGCAATGCAAGACGATGTGCATGTAAGTGTGCATCTTAAGTTCCTGAGGACCTGGAGGGAATTTTTATTTTTATTTTTTGATTGGATTGAGTGCTGAGCTGACAAGAAAATATCCTGCTGTCTCAACACCAGTATGGAAAAGCCAAGTACGGCAGCAAATGAATTTAAAGGCCCCTAACCAGCTTTACCTATTACTACTGAGATGTCAGACTTCAAGCCAGCAAGGGCAGCCAGGTCTATAATAAACTACCAGTACCTGAACATGACTAATAATGGATATAATAGTACTTTACATTTATATAGCCCTTTTACACTTGGATCTTCACAGTAACTCGGAAAGGTGGGTGGGACAGCAGTTATCATCTGTATTTTACAAAAACAGCTCCCAGAGATACCAAGTGTGAAGGGAAGGATGAATGCATGTAAATATTACAAGAGGAAGCTGGTGAGGCTTGAAAATAAGCTAGAAAACGAATATGCGGAGTTAGAAGTTGCATAAAATAGCTATAGTTTTTTTTTTCAGTTGTTTCCATCTACTTGTGTTATTTATTTGTAATTAATTACATCAAATAAGTGCTTGTTTGTTTTTAAGCCCATGGTGATATTGTAATGACTATGTTTGCTTATAATTGAGGTCTCAAGTTCAAATGCCTAGAAAGGCTAGCCAGATAAGTGAATGAAAGGTACAAGTTTAGAGTGCGCTGAACTGACAAGCTCATGTCCTATCTAAAATTGGCAGTCCCTACTCAGGTTCATGATGGTACTTTAAGGAATGTGGGCCCAGGATAGACCAATGTTATGATTTTGCAAGAGAAGCTAAAAAAACAAACCTGATATATTATGTGAAATCTCTCATTTTTAATATCAGGTGCTAATTTTTTAACAAAATTAAACATCCAACGACCAAAGAAAACATCTGTGGAGGTGGATTTGGCCCCAAAAAAGCAGCCTATAAATTGAGAAGTGTCTGTAAATCCTGCCATATAGAAGTCCTTCTAATCTCTTCTTGGAAAGAAACTTTGTGTTAGGAGACTTACTCTATCAAAGTGACTTCTTTGAATTAAATTAACTTGGGCAATCTGGAAGTGTCTTTAACATCTCAAAGAGTTTGAATAAAGCTTATCAAAGCTCTTTACTTGACATTCTATTAAATATAACTCATTATCGTCTTTAACACTAAAAATTAGGTAAACAAATATCTCATTATCATCTTTAGCACTAAAAATTTGGTAAACAAATACCTATAGGAAACCTGGACTGTGGCAGCAGACTGACTTTGTTATCTAGATGTCAGGAAATTTTCCTTTAATTCTATTGAGTTATAAATTCACATAGTCAAATAATTCAAAATAGTAAAAGAAACGTTACTAATATTTGTTATAACACGGGGGTATTAGAACTGATTTAGCCACTGATCTGAATCTAATGCATATAAAGACAATAACTTTTCAGCATTGTTCTTAAATGTGAATTCAGCATAGGACAAGAAGTATAGATTTTGAGTTCTCAATGATCTATATCTAGATGTGTATTTATATTGATCAACTTGTTGTTCAATAGATACTACAAGTGAGGAATCAGCTATCTAAGTGATTCCTTCTGAGCCAATATTTCTCTTGGACAAGTGTAAATATTAGTACAGCTGCTTTATGTATGTATGTATATATGTATGTATAGACCTTGTTTATTTTGAAATATTTTCAAACTTACAAGACAGTTACAAAAATAATACAAACCCCATTCAGAGAGTTCCAACATACCCTTATCCCCCTAGGTCCCCACAGCATTCAATTCATCAATCTATTAGTCCAATTATTTATTTATATATATATATATCTGTCTGTCTATTTATATATCAATCTCTTTTCTAAACACTTGGAAACAGGTTGTATACATCATGTTCCTTGAGCATTTAATACCACCATGTACATTTTCTAAGAACAAGGATATTCATTTGTGTAACCATCATATGTGTAGTTATCAAGTTCAAGAAATTTAACATTGATATAAAACTTACAGTCTCTATTACATTTTTCTCATATGTCCCAATGTGTCCTACTGAACTCTTTCTCCTCCCTTGATAGATCTGAAGGAATACTTATTGCATTTCATTGTCATTGTCTCTTTACATGCTGATGTCTCAATGACTCCCAAGCATATACAGGATTCCTCGGATTTTCGATGTTGCAGTACCCTCACCAATTTCCGTTAATGAAATTTTCCTATCTCCCCAAACAGAAACCATGCATGCATTATGCATTAACACCCCATTCCCCCGGCCCCCTATACTTGGCAAGCTGTACTCTAATTTCTATCTCTATGAGCTCACATATTCTCCAGCATTGCTTCATAGTCACTGTGGGGCATTCTGCAGGAGAGCTCTGTGAGCTGCCTTCTCCACACAGAGCAAGTTCTGTCATGGAAAGTCCCTTTGGCCACCACCAGAGAGACTGGGACAGGCATGCCTGATTCTCAGAGTGTGTACAAGGTTTACTTTGTCCCCTCCAGAACCAGAATCAGGGGTCAGTAGAGGGAGCATCATCTAACTCCAAGCCAAGCTAGTGAGAGATGGAGACGGCGTCAGCCAAGGCACCGTGAGATCCTATCACCTTAAGTGGCCTTTTACTTAAACGGGTGCTCACCCCATTACCATTGTCCTTTGTCTGTTTTCTGGAGCTTTAAAGACTATGTTCCTGTGAGTTCTTGCTAATTCTTCAAACTTTAATGGGAAGAGGGAGTCAGAAATGTCTCACTAGGCCATCTTGATTGCTGGAGCCTCCCAGCCACTTTATTTCATGAATAGGGAAACTGAGGCACAGAAAAGAGGGATCTGAATTTCTCAAATTCATAGTACTAGTGAAATTAATGACTCAATAACAATTTTTGTTATACTATTCCTACAGGTCTCCAGGAAAACATAAAAATAAAGTCCAGGGCCAAAATCTATAAACACACACACACACACATATACACCCCTTATATAAAAATGTCAATGAATCTTGAACTAGATATATGAGACTCCTTCCTTCCTTCCTTCCTTCCTTCCTTCCTTCCTTCCTTCCTTCCTTCCTTCCTTCCTTCCTTTTCATTTCTTTCTCTTTTTTGCGGTACCTCTGTTAGAATACAAGAGATCAAGAATGCCATTATGGTTGTTGGAAGAAAACTGTCCAAACCTAATGACAGGGAGTTACAGAAAGAAGTGCAATTGGACATAGGAAGTGGGGACATTGAAGCAGCTGCAGTCTCAGGCATTTCTGTGATAAGATGCAATTTATTTTTTTAATTACCCAAGAGATATAATTTCACTGAAGGAAGGTAAGCTAATCAAAGTAAGAAGGAAAGAAAGAAATCATAAACCCTATTACTCAGAAAAAAATAAATCATAAACCCCGCTACTTAGAAACAAAGAAATCATAAACCCTATTACTCAGACCCTATTACTACTGTATATATGTCAGTGTATGATTTTCCTGACTTTTCCTATGAGGATTTATGTATTTACAAAAATTCAATGTTTTTTTTTTTTCAAACTGTGTGTTGTGATCTAATAGGGGTCAGAAAATCAATTTAGTGGGTAATGACCAGCATTAATATAATTAATTTGAACAAAATATAAAGTAACAAATTAAATAGTGCAGAGTAAGGTTGAATATTGTTTTAGTTACATATACATTTAAATGTGTCTGGGTTTATAACATAAAATTAGTTTCTTACTATGAGTAAAAATATTTGAAAACTACTGCTGCTGACTGCTCTTTCCACTTACTCAAATATTATGAAATATTTCCTTTTTAACAAGTATTGATAGACATACTCATTTGAAAGTCCACATGGTTGTTTCATTAACCATTCCTCTAATGTTGGACAATAGGTTGTCCAGTTTTTCATTATTATCCACAACACTGCCACGATCATCTTTTTTATAAGCATTTTTGCAAATGCTTCCAGTTATTTCACTAGACTAATGGAGCACATATTATTTCCAAAACGTGTGAATGTGTCCATACACAGTTCTGTACTACTTAAGAAAGCACGCCGTCGTTCCTTACTCGTGTCTGCCTTGTGGGAAGATGGGATCATTTTGCTTGGAGGCATCAAGCAAATCTTGGGAGTTCCAGTGTCTGTTCTGACTCTGTTCTCCTTTTGAAGGAGTCTTCCACTGTCTTTGATCATTGAGGAGAGAAAATTTTTTCCAAGTCATTACATTTCGGTTTACAGTGTTTTGGGATTTAAATTAATCTCTCCTCTGGGCCAATGCTATTGATACAGTAATTTAGCTGCAAACACCAGGGATTTAGGGTTTCTCCACCTAAACAGCTGATATCTTGAGACTCTTTGGTCATCATGTCTGTCATTAATGCAAGCGGACTTGGAAATAAAGCAAGCCTTTGTACCTTGCTCCTTACTGTTTTTAGTCAGGGATTGGGAGATAAGTGCTGTAACGGCTTCTCACATCCAATCCTGCTCATGTCTCAATTCTACAGAATTTGATTTCGAAAAGTAAAGTAATTATGAGTTCAAAGGCAATGGACTAACTTGGTATTTTCCCCTTCCCTTAGCCACATTTTCAGTACATTGTTATGGATCACTGCATTTTGTTTATAATCCTTTTTTTCTTCATTTGGTTTGTGGATTTCTTTGCACCGCATCAGAAAATTAATCTAACTTCCAAGGATCAGCTCACAAATTGGATGACCTCCATCCAGTGCAGAGACACTGGCCACAGCTCATCCTAAACATTAACTTTTCTCAGTAGAATTCCCTGTCCATTGGTTACTATCTCAAGGAGAGAAAACTTTTTCCTTTTTTCTCTATCTTGCCTTGAAGCTGTGTGGGATTAAAGGCTCTGAAGAGGGTTATAGGGCTACTAAAACGTTATGCATCTTAATTTTATGTTTTAAGACCCTTATAGTAAGGGTTCATTTTTAAGGGTTTGCTGGAAGCAATCTCAGAAATACTTTACCTACCCACACACACACACTCTCAGCACATACACAACTCATTATTTTAAAATCACACACTGTAACAAGTCTCTGTATGCACACTGCACATTAGACAAGCTTCCTGAAATTTATTTGACAAAATGAACAAAGTAAATGTATCAAAAGATGAAGAAGTTGTCTCTAGAGTCTGCCTATGAAAGTTTTCCTTTGAATTAAAATCTTCATATATTTTCTGTGATTTGATAAAAGGAGTGCTGAAAATTGCTTATCATAACAATTATTTCCAGTTGATAAGCTGCCAGAGTTTTCTGCAAACTGTGAAGAACATGCCAGCATGTGGTCACTATCTTTAAAGGGCTTTCATGTTTTTCGTCCATAGTCAGAAGTATGAAGACTTGCAAATAAACACTGTAGAATGGGGAGGTAACACTCACATTCTTGTATGTAAATAGAATAGACTCAAGGGCATAACGCTTTATGCATATGCCACTCTACTCTGTTAAGGTCATGGAGAGCCGTATGTCAAATGCATCAGAATCTCCCCGGCTATCATGAGCAGTCAAGAAATTGAAATTTTAATAAATACAATCTCATTTCAGGAATCAGAAATACTTCAGGTTGGAGAGCCCTCTAGTGGGCACTTTCCTTCATATCTGATAATGGATCAAAAAAAAAGATATAAAAATCACCAAAAAATCACATACTACATTTCTGCAGCGATACGTTCTTTTTAAATTAAGTGCACTTACCACGTTAAATATAGAGCATAGACAAAATTATCATTTTTTTCTGGGAAAGAAAACGAAGCTTTAAGTCAGAAAACACATATTTAAAAACCAACTACATTTCCCCCTCTAAAGTACCACAAAATCAAAGAGTAAAGTAAAAAAATTGACTGAAGATATTTTTATCTACCTTATTTCTGCTCTTACTAAAATTCTATTTAAAATTTAATTAAAATGTAATCCATACACAAGGCTTATCTATTATTATCCCTGAAGTTTGTCCTGTATTGCATCATGGAAAATTTTGCAAAATGGGAAACATCCAATCAATCAAAGCTCCCTTCCACGGTGCCCTTCATACAATGTTTCCCGAGATGCTCTTTGGAATAATAAAATTATCAGCCTGAGTAATTATGTAAAGCCGGATCAAATAAACAAGTCCTTGCTCTGCCTGTAGAAAGACAAAAATTTATTGGGGAACATGCAACAAATCAGAAGAGCTTGGGAGGACCTCTGGTGAAGATGTGCTTCCCCAAATAGTTCTGAGCTGCACAAGCCACGTTAGAAAACTTAGAACAGAAAAAAAAAATGCTTGGCAAGTCTTTTATTTAAGTTGGTAAAATCCAATGTACTTTGATTTCCAATGTACTTTGAATCCAATGTACTGCTTATACAAATACACATTTCAAATTAATTTATGATGTAACAATTTATGTAGGTCAGTACTTAATTATTTAGTAATTACTTTTCGATGGTTAATCTTATTACCCTCCAACTTCAAGCCCATTGAAAACAGAGAAGTCAGGCTCTCCTATCTCCATACCTACAAGTTCTATGCTTCCATTTGCAGCCTCCCCTGCTCTTCCCTATGACTTCTTGAAAAAGCAATTGTCTTAATTTGCAGGATACTAAAACAAACTTAGAGGCTAGAAGGCTTGCTTCCACCCAGCATTGGCAACGCTCTGGCTGGCCACCAATTCTTAGGGTCTTTAGCTTCCAATCACATATCAGTGTCCCCTCCTAGTTCTTCCAAGTTCCCGTTGACTGAAGGTGTCTGGCTCCTCATCGTGGCTTTCTCTTTATAGGGTAATAGGATTAAGACCCATCACGATTCAATTTGGCCACAGTTTAACTGAAAATAACAGCTTCAAAATGTCTTATTTACAATGGGTTCATACCCAGTGGGATTAAAATTAAGAACTTTTTTTTAATGTATACATAATTCAGCCTATAAGTAAGTTATAAGGTTATGAGGATTTTGGAGTGCATAACTAAGGATCTGGAAAAAACATTCAACTTGGTGTCAGACATTTTGTTTTTTTTCTTTTAATTACTAATGCTGATGGTTCTTTCTCTCTCTTTCCCCCTTTCTCTCTCTTTTGTTCTCTCTCCTTTGAATGTGCCCATTTCAGGTAATTTGGTCTGTAATAGAAACTACCTCCTAGGGCCAAAGATTAGAATATGGAAAATGGTTCTTTACTTGAATAAGTGAACTTTAATATGAATGAATAATATATACTCACAGAAAGTTATAGTTCCTTCTATTACGAATGTAGGCAAAATCCATGGTAGTATTAGCAATATCTGTGACTTGATCTCCAATAGAAATTGTAAATATTTTCATATCACCTTACAATTATGACAAATATCTAAAATATCCCTTTGGCACTATGTAATTCTGGTAATTATTAGACTTGCCACATGATCTTGGCCTTAAAGTAGAAACATATATGTTATCTCACTAATTTGCATTGATTACAATATATCTATAATCATGTCAATCAACTGGTTTCCCTTTCAATGCTATGGATTTTTTAAAATTTTTCATTCTAGTAACATATATCCAACCTAAAATTTTCCCTTTTAACCACGTTCAAGTATATAATTCAGTGTTGTTAATTATGTTTACAATGTTGTGCTATAACCACTGCCATCCATTACTGAAACATTTCCATTGTCCCAAACAGAAACTGTACATTTTGAGCCTTAACTCCCTATTTCCTCCTCCAGCATATCCAATGGTAGCATACATTCTAGATTTGGAATCTATGAGTTTGCTTAAACTAATTATTTTATATCTGTAAGATCATACAATATTTGTCCTTTTGTGTCTTGCTTAGTTCACAAAACATTGTCTTAAAGGTTCATCCATTTTGTCACATATATCAGGACTTCATTCTTTTTAATGGTTGAAAAATATTCCATTGTATGTATGTACAACATTTTAGTTATCCATTCACCAGTTGAAGGACACCTAGGGTGCTTCCATCTTCAGGCAGGTGAGAATAATGCCACTGTAAACATCAATGGGAAAATGTTCCAGTCCCTCCTTCCAATTCTTTTGGATAGCTAGATGGGAAATTGCCTAGTCATATGGTAACACTATCCTTAACTTTGTGCAGAACCGCTGAAGTGTCTTCCTCAGGAGCTGAAGCAGCAGCAATGAATGAGTATTCATATTTCTCCATATCTTCTCCAACACTTGTAATTATCCATTAAAATTTTTTTTCAGACCTGAGTGTGGTGTGGCATCACATTGTGGCTTTGATTTGCATTTCCCTAAGGCTAATGAGATTGAACATTTTTTCATGTGATTTTTGACCATTTTTATATCTTTATAGAGAAATGTCTATTCAAATATTCTGCCCATTTTTTTTTTTTTTGTATGTTGTATGGCAGGGTCACATTTCATCATTTTTCCATGTGAGTATACCATTAGTGCAGCACCATTTGTTGAATTTTTGTTTGTTTACTTTGCTTATTTGTTTGTTTTTAGGAAGTGCATGGTCTGGAAATCAACCTGGGCCTTCTGCATGGCAGGCGAGAATTCTACCACTGAACTACCCTTACATCCCCTTTCTGTCCATTTTTAAAATTGGACTGTCTTTTCATTATTGAGTTGAAGAATTTCTGGATATATTCCAGATATTAAACCCTTTCAGATATATGGTTTCCAAGTATTTCCTTCCATTGTGTAGGTTATTGTTTTACTTTCAGGATAAAGTCCTTTGAGGCTCAAAAGTTTTTTATTTTGATGAGGTATTATTTATCTATTTTCTTTTCTTTTTTTGCTTGTGCTTTGGGTGTAGAGTCTTAGAAACTATTCCCTGATAAAAAAGTCTTGAAGATATTTCCCTACAATTTCTTCCAGGGAGTTTATAGTTGTGTCTTCTATATTTAGATGTTTCATTTTTAGTTGATTTTTGTGTATGGTGCAAAGTAGCCATACACCTACATTCTTCGTAAGTGGACATCAAGTTTTTCAAGCACCATTTGTTGAAGAGACTGTTCTTTCCCAATTGAATGGTCTTTGTACCCTTGTCAAAAACCAGTGGGTTGTAAATGTGAGGGTTGATTTCTAAGCTTTCAATTTGATTCTTTTGGTCTATATATTTATCCTTGTGCCAGGACTGTCCCATTTTGATTACTGTGGCTTTATAATGAGTTTTAAGAACAGAAAGTATGAGTGCTACAACTGCATCTTCTTTGTCAAGAAAGGCTTGGCTGCTCAGGGACCATTACCCTTCCATATAAATTTGATGATTAGCTTTTCCATTTTCTGCAAAGTAGTGGGATTGCTTTGAATCTGTAAATCACTTTGGGTAGAAATGTTATCTTAGCAATATTTAGTCTCCCAATCCATGAACATGGAATATCCTTCCATTTATTTAGGTCTTCTGTGATTTCTTTTAGCAATGCTATATTATTTTCTTTATACAAGACCTTTATATCAATGGTTATGTTTATTGCTAGATATGTGATTCTTTGAGTTGCTATTGTAAATGGAATTTTTTCTTGATTTTATTCTTAGATTGTTCATTACCAGTGTATAAAAACACTTCTGATTTTTGGGGTTGATCTTATATCCTGTCCCATTGTTGAGCTTATTTATTAATTCTAGTAGCTTTGTTGAGGATTATCAGTACATAGGATCATGTCATCTGCATACAGGGAAATTTTTATTTCTTCTTTTCCAATGTGGTTGCCATTTATTTTTTTTTCCTTGCCTAATTGCTCTGGCTAGAACTTCCAGTACAGTTTTGAATAACAGTGGTGACAGTGGGCATCCTTGCTTTTTCCAGATCTTAGCAGGAAAGTTTTCAGTCTTTCACCATTAAGTATGACGTTTGCTGTGAGTTTTTCTTATATGCCCTTTATTATGTTGAAGAAGTTTCTTTCTATTGCTAGTTTTTGAAGGATTTGTACGAGAAGGGCTGCTGGAGTTTGTCAAATGCCTTTTCTGCATCATTTGAGATGATCATAGGTTTTTTGTCCTTCATTCTGTTCATGTGGTATATTACATTAAATGATTTTCTTGTTATATAATCTTTGCATGTCTGGGATAAATCCCACTTGATCAAGGTGTATAATTCTTTTAATGTGCTGTTGGATTCATTTGCTGGATTTTATTGAGAATTTTTGCATCTATATTCTTAAGAGATGTTGTTCTGTAATTTCATTTCTTGTGGTGTATTTGTCTGGCTTTTATATTATTTTACCCCAGAGAATGAGTTAGAGAGTGTTCCCTTCTCTTTAAATTTTTAAAGAAGTTTGAGCAGGATTGATATTAATTCTTCTTGGAATGCTTGGTAACATTTCTCTATGAAGCCATCTGGTTCTGGGTTTTTCTTTTTGGGGAGTTTTTTGATGACTGATTCAATACTTTTATAATAATTGGTTTGTTGAGATCTTCTATTTTTTTCTTGTGTCAGTGAAGGTAGTTTGTAGCTTCTAAGAATTTGTCCATTACATTTAGGTTATCTAACTTGTTGTCATGCAGTTGTTCATAGTATCCTCATCTAGTCCTTTTTATTTCTGTAGAGGCAATAGAAATGCCTTCTTTTTTCATTTCTGATTTTAGGTAGCTGTATCTCTTCCTTTTTTTCTTCATTGGTCTAGCTAAAGGTTTGTCAGTTTTAGTGATCTTTTCAAAGAACTAACTTTTGGTTTTGTTGATTCTATTTTTATTTCATTTATCTCTGCTCTAATATTTGTTATTTCTTTCATTCTGCTAGCTTGTAGTTTAGTTTGTTCTTCTTTTCTCAGGCTTACAGTTTTGAGGTTAGGTTTCTGATTTGGAATCTTCTTAAATTGAAGAACACTGCTTTTGCTGCATCCTGTTTTGGTATATTGTATTTTCATTTTCTTTCACCTCAAGATATTTTCTAATTTCTTTTGTGGTTTCATCCTTAACCCACTGGTTGTTTAAGAGTATGTTGTTTAATTTCCATTTCTTACCCTGTTATTGATTTCTACCTTCATTCCATTGTGGCTAGAGAAGGTACATTTTATGTTTTCTACATTATTGAATTTATTGAGACTTGTTTTATGACTTAAATATGGTATATTTTAAAGAATGAAACATGTGCACTGAATAAGAATGCATATTATGTTGCTTGATATTGTTTGATGAAGCGTTCTATATATGTCTGTAATGTCTAACTGGTTTAGAGTATTGTTTAATTCTTGTATTTCCTTAGTGATCTTCTATCTAGATGTTCTGTCCATTATTAAAAGTAGTGTATTAAACTCTCCAACTATTAATGTAGAACTATCAATTTCTCCCTTCAAATCTACCAGTATTTGCTTCATCTATTTTGGGGCTCTGCAGTTAGACACATATATATATATTTATAATTGTTAGGTCTTCTTGTTGAATTGACCCTTTTATCAGTATATAATGACTGTCTTTGTCCTTTATAACTATTTCTTACTTAAAGTCTATTTTATCTGATGTTAAACAACAACCCCAGCTCTCTTTTGGATACTACTTAGATGTATTTGTTTCCACATTTTCTTTTCAATCTACATATATCTTTTAACTTAAGGTGAGAGTGCTGTAGACACCATATTTTTGAATCATGCTTTTAAAAATCATTCTGCCATATCTGAATATGAATGGAAATTTTAATCCATTTAAATGTAAAATCACTACTGATAATGCAGACAATGTATAAGTCTTTGTAAGTCTTATACATTTTTTTGTCCCTCAGTTCTCCCTGAGTACTTTCATAAAAGTATAGGAATAGTTTTATTTGACTTTTTTGTAATGTACTACATTGAGTCCCTTATCATTTCTATCTGGATATATTTTTCATGTATTTCCTTGTGGTCACCATGGGGTTAAAATTTAACACCTAAATATATAACAATCAAATTTGATGGGTGCATGGGTTGTTCAGTGGTAGAATGATCGCCTTTCGTGCAGGAGACCAGGGTTAGATTCCCGGACCATGCACCCCCCCAAAAATAAAATTTTGACTTGCTACCAACTTGACTTCAATAGCATACATGGACACTGTTTCTATAACCCTCCATCCCCCCACCCTTCTTTGTACTGGTTACAAATCATACATGTATCTAGTGAATATCCAAAACCATGGCTATATCATTAGTTTTTATGTATTTGCATTTTAGCACCTGTACGTAGTAAGAAGTGAATTTAAATACCAAAAAATATAATACATTGGTTATGGCATTTATAATTACCTTAATGGTTACTTTTACCAGAAGTTTTTATTTATTTATTTATTTCTGCTGCTTTGAACCATTTTCTCATGTCGTTTCCTTCCAGTCTGAAGAACACCCTTTGTAGAGAGGGTCCAGTGATGAAAAACCTCAGCCTTTGTTTAACTGGGGATGGCTTAATCTGTCATTTTTGTTAGAATATCTGGCTGGAAATGAGATTCTTGGTTGGCAGTGGTGTTCTTTCAGCACTTTGAGTACCCAGATCCATTGCTTTCTTGCCTCCATGGTTTCTGGGGAGAAATTAGAACTTAATCTAATTGGGACTCCCTTGTCCTTTACATCTGTCCTTGTCCTTCGCATCTGACAGTTTGATTTGTATGTGATGGTGTGTATGTTTCTTCAATTTGTCCTCTTTTGCATTCTCTGGACTTCTTGTATGTACATTCTCACATCTTTTACCAAGTTTCAGGAGGTCACTGCCATTATTTATTTGACTCTTCATTCTTCTCCTTTCTTTAGTCTCCTTCTGGGACTACCACTGTGTATCTAGTGATACACCTAATGGTGTCTCAGATGTCTCTTGACTATTTTTCTTTTTATAATTATTTTTCTTTCTGCTCTTTGACCTGACTCTTTTCAATTGTCTTGTGCTCAAATTTGCTGATCCTGTTTCCTCTGCTCCCATCTGCAGACGAAACCCATTTGTATCCTTATCGTGGCCTTCAACTCCAGTAGTTCTGTTTAGTTCCTTTTTCTAATTTCTGTCCCTTTACTAAGACTCTCATTTTGTTCATTCATTGTTTTCCTGATATCCTTTCCTTTTATCTTTGCATTTTCCTTCATCTTCCTGAGCACACTGAGGGTCACTTTTTAAGGTCTGATGTGTCTACAGTCTCTGTAGGTTTTATCTAGATGCTTTTCCTCTTCCTTTGGACAGGTCATCATTCCCTGTTTCTTTGTCTTATAATAGTTGGTTGCACACTGTACAGTATTTCAAAATATTACCTCTTGGATTTATTCTCTGAAAAGTCTGTTTCTTTGGCTTGTAACTAGCTGGTAACGTGACAGAGATTTTCTTGAAATCAGGTCTCCTGGCAGAAAAGTCTGCCCAAGCTGAAGGCAAAGAGCAGGACTCTCCCTGTCTTTTCTGAGCCTGAGTCTTGTCCCAGGCTTATGCTCGCTATGGCTTAGGAGTCCCCTGTTTACTGGAGTTCGAATGTCCCCTCTACTTCCCAGGAGATGGACCTTCTCCCTCTACATGCTGTTTTTCTGCAGGACTGAAAGCAGGTAATCCTTGGCCTCAGGCCATCTGCCTCAGTTGTTTCATAGACAGCTTTCCTTGTCTCAAACTGCTTTTGCCTGGGGGCAAATTTTGAGAGAGGGCCACACTAGAGAGGAGTTTTCCAAGTTCATCTTTCCCAGCCAGAACCAGAGCAGGGACCCACAAAGGGAGCACGGCCACCTCCAAACACTGCAGAGGGATTGAGGGAAGGGGCAGGAAGAACACTTTCTTGACCTCCCCAGAAAATGCAGCCCTTCGCTGTCCTTCACAGTTCTGAGGAAGTATACTGTTTTCAAGTCTCTTCTGCTGCCTTTGTCCTGGGTGGGTTTGAGTAGTGCTTGGCCTCAGAACTAGGTCCCCCAATAACCCCAAGTCACTAACTGAAAACCATGATCAGAAAGTGGCCTGAACCTACTCCAGATCTTGGGAACGTGGATTTGTATGTCCCTTTCTGGCACCAGCATGCTACACCATGTGCCAGACCCCACTGTGCCCTGTCACGAGTGGGGGACCAGCACCAGTCACCACTGCACAGAGAAAGCAGTTTACAGGTCTCTGCTGTAATTTACCAGTCTCTTCCTCCCACTTTTCTCTGGATGCTGGACAGTGTTCCACTGACTCCACACAATTGGCTCAGACAGTTCTTGCTGTTTAATAGTTGTTCTGGTGGAGGGACTAATTCCTAGAGCTTCCTACTTTGCCATCTTCCCACAATCCAGTCTTGTAGACTTTATTTTCTTTATTTTCACATACTCTGAGAAGGGCTACAGAGGGACCATAATAAAATATTTAATGGGATTCCAGAACTGGATATCCTTCTTTTCTCTATTCCTTTCTCCCTCTCCACTCTGTAAGTGAAGACCATTGAGATAAAAAGGACCCACATGCATTTTCATGTATTTCAAGTATCAAGGAGGATAAGGTATTAGGGGAGACAGAGCAGGTGACAGCTGCTTTAAAGGATGGGGAAAACTGAATCCCTGGAGGTAAGCTGAAAGAAGCAGGGGTTGCACAAAGGACTGAGAACCCCATAGCCTGAGGAGCTGGAGGCTACCTGGCTGCTGAGTCTTTGGTGGTTACAAACCTGCTGTGCCCTCTTCCAAAGGAAGGTGTGAGGAGAACCCAAAATAGAAGCAGCCGGTGATGGTGGAAATACTAAAAAGAATCTCAGATTTGAGTCCTAACTCGGTTACCCCTAATTGGGTGGCCTTGGGCAAGCAACTTCATCTCTCAACTTCAGTTCCTCTTCTGTGAAATAGAGGAGACAAAATTGATAATCTCAGCGTTTCCTTTCTTTTCTCTACATTTATGATTGATTCTTCTGCATGCTCTGAATCTATAAACTACCAAAATGGCAAGACCCGAGCTATTCCAAGTCAATGATATTAAATAACTTTTTATTAAAAGGTGTTTATTTTCTCTGCTTTTTCTTTTCTTGAAGTTTCTTACATATAGGAAGGTGTTCAAATATTAAATGCACAGGTTGATATTATATTGCTGTGCAGCTGAGATATTGAAAATTGCCAGTGTTCCAGAAAGCTCCCTGGGCTCCCTCCCAATTTATAATCCCCAAAAGTAGCTCTCTCTGGCCTCTGTTACCATGATTTGCCTTTTCCTGTTGTTGTACTTCATTGAAGTGAAGTCATACAGAATGGATGTTTTGTGTCTGGCTCCTTTTGCTTAATAGTCTCTTTAAAAGAGTCCATCCAAATAAATGTGTATAGGATTGCTGTGGTTTATTACTGCGTAGTGTTCTGTTATATGAATATGCCACAATTTACTTATCCATTCTGCTGTTGATGTACATTTGTTTTCTTTTCTCATTGGAGGCTGTTATGAATAAAGGTACTATGAAGATTCTTGTCTGTCTGTTGGTGGACATATGCATACATTTTATATGGGTCGTAGGCTGCACGTGTTTCATTTTAGTTAGTACTGTGAAACAATTTTCTGAAGTTTCTGCATATATTTATCTTACTCCCAGCAGAATGTGGGAAATCTAGTTGTTCCACATCTTTTCCAACACTTGATATTAGCAATCCTTTTATTATTACTCATTTCTGGTAGAGAAAGAGTAGTATCTCATTGTAGTAAATTTATGTTTCTCTCATAAATATCGCACCTTACTCCAAAAGAGCATGATAATTGGGAAAAAATAAAAATAGCCACCACATCTCCTAGATTCATTTGCTTTATGACTTTTGTTATAAAGGTATTAATGCATGGCTATGTAATATATAATTACACAATTTTAATTCAGATCTTTAAAGGAGTGTTTTCTGCCAAAATATAAATCATTAATAACTGCCAGTACTCAGGAATCGTCAGTGAGACATCTATAAAATGTCTGTCATGCTCCATTTTAATCAATCTTCTTAGTCCATATTTTACAGGATATTATCACTTTCATTGTGCAATACTGGAAATTATTCTTCAGTTAGAATTATACTGTGACTAGGGAAAGGATTGTCTTTAAAAATTAAAATCACGTATGTAAAATAATCCCTTTGTTTCGATGCTCCTGATACTGATTCTCTCTAATAAATGATCTTCCACTCTATAGCTATACTGTGTATTATTTTTGCTCTTCCTCAGTGTCCTGAGTACCCATTCGCTCATTCTCTGGGTCCTTACTGTCGCATTGATGACAGATAACAAACCATCCATTTATTACCATTTGAGAACAGTCCTTTGCTCCTGCACCAACTGAGAGCAATGACATTTTTTGCTGCCAAATATTAATAGGCTTTTTGAAGTTGAGAGACTATTTCAGCTGTCAGCCAGTTAAAGTGGCTATTCAGGGTGAGAAATCTGAGTAAGTTGATATTTTAAAATAAAGTGCAGGGTTTTTTGAAAGCTACATTCCTATTTGAATGTACAACCATACAGAATTAAGAGGAAATCAACTGACCTATGGATGACAAATTCTTTCTCCTGCTCACAATAGCCCAAATGTCAATTGCATATTTATATACTTTTATAATCACGTGGTGTTCATCACTATAAACATCTTTTTATGTATCTTCACTAAATAAATGTTTCTCTAATAACACCTGTATTATAGAAATGTATTCCTGAAATCATTTTTGCAGTAAATAACAAGCCATGTTACTTCTTGTCTGTAAAGATTGTACTTTCCCACTGAGGAATAACTTAACCATCTTTATAATTAATAGCACGAAATGTGTCCAATAACTGATTTATCATTTACACTAAGCCAAAAAACTTAGTCTTGTAGATTCTACTCAAAATTCCAAATATGTGTGTAAAACATCCACTTTTCTCAATATTGTGTTAGTCTCCCAGTTGCTAGGACAAATACCATGCACTATTGTTGGCAAAGCCAATGGGAATCCATTGGATCAAGACTTTGAGGCTAGAAATTCAGAACTGAGGTGTCAGCCAGCCAAAGACTGCCATTCTAGGGCTGGCTGCCAGTGATCCTTGGTCTTTGGCTTTTCTGTCACACAGCAGGGAACATGCTTCTCCTTTCTCTCCCAGGTTCTATTGACTTCCAGCTTTTGGCAACAACCTATGGTTTCTTTATCTCTGTCCAATTTCTTTTGCTTATAAGGACTTTAGCCATATGGGATTAAGTTGTTTCAAGAATGCATTATAGAAATTATAGGTCCATCTGATTAGGAAGGAATTGCTAAATGCCTTTAAGGTCACTACTTGAGAGTCTATTTTTTTCATATGTAGTGGAAGTCAGAAGACAGCAACCCTGCAATGCTGATTCATAACACTATTAAAATCAAAAATAAAATTGAATTAGTGCCCATATTTAAAACTCAGAAACTTTCACACCTATACACAAATGTACATGTAATGGATTTCTAGCTTCATTTGAAACACCAGGCTATCTCGCAAATATGACCTTTATCCTGTGAGGCAATAATTATTCAGAGCTGGTTTCCCACCATCACCCCTTCTTCTGGAGTCTGGGCAACTCAAGACGTTATTAAGCTTTTTCTCATTTATGTTTACTGTCTCATCCTACAAACATGGGCGTTTGTCCTAGATAGTATTTCATCACATGATGTGTCCTGATCTTCTTACGAGTCTGAGAAGTAAGTGAAGCATAGCCATAATTCTTTGGTTATAAGATGCCTTAAGACAGGCCATTGATTATAAGACACATAATTGATTCAATAGCATTTATTTTTGTGAAATAATAGTTCACTCATTTCTTTTTTCATTTATGTTATAAAACACATCCTGATTTCTGGGGAAAATGAAAAATTTGCACTTAAAAAATATGCTATGTATAAAAACTATGTAGAGGAGAATTTTCAAATAGAGTCTTGGTGATTGACTAAGAAAGTCACACAGTTACAGCTAGAAATAAAATTGAGATCTTCGGACTTCTGATTACATGATTTTTCCCAGTTTGCTTTTTGGCCTATAAAATTGGATGGGTATGGTAAATCCAGACTATAATGTTGTTATTTTTAGATTTTAGGTTCTATCATTTGTGTAAACTTCATAATTGCCATCATTAATTATTAATCTTTTAAAAGATGCACCACCTTTAATTTCCATTGATATGAGGTTACCCCCTCATGCATGCAGGCACTGAAACATCTAATGTGTGTGTTTCTTAACTTCTGAATGAGTATATAACATTGGAATGTGAGTATATATGTAATGGTAACCAGTAAAAATAAAATCACAATTCCATATGCAATACATTTTATATTACATCTTTCGGTCTTGGACTAATTCAGCTAAAATAACTGCAGAGTGAACCATGTTTATTCCGTAGACAACTACAAATATAAATGATGCTCTATTTTGTTGAGTTTCTGCAAGACTGCCTTTCTGTTCCTCAGAAGGTGTACAAGTGTTCTGCTAATATTAATTCTCTGAAGAGTCATAGTTAAATGCTGCTGTACTTTCTCCCAACCTCCAGCAGAGAAACTGCTGGAGCACCAGAAGCAGTAAGTGGCCAGCACAAAGACATATTGCAAATGACTATCAGGGCAGTGAATAGAATTTCAAGTCCCTGACTTAGACTTGGACAGAGTGACTGCACAGTCTCTCCAGAGAGAATCCCAAGCCAACTGGCAACCTCAGCAGAATGCAATAGCATCTAATTTAACCTCAGTTCCCCATAAGATGTCCTTGGGAATCCAGATGCCCTCAGAGGGACAACACTTTGAAGGAGCTAATTACAATAGACCTGGTCCAAAGCACCTCACAACAAACAGCAGCCTTCCTGGTTAGATGATATGGTGGTTTGTTTCATCCTACTTGCTTTGCTTCCATTTCTTTGGTAGTTACACACTGTTCTGCAGCTAAACACATTGCTCTTTAGGGGAAATCACAAATTAATGAAATGTACTTCAGCATCTAGTGCTACATGGGAAATGTGTTGTACTGGCGAGCGGAAACACCATGGTGATTACAGTTAAATAGAATCAGGACCCCCTGATGTTTCCGTTAAACCATCCTTTTTCACATCACCACAGAAGGACTTTACCACTTTAGAACTTCTGACGCTGCAGAGTTCAAACCCAGTGATGACTCTGGTAAGAGCTATTTCCATCATTTTCTCCTCTGAGGATTTATCGGGTTAATATTTGGTAGCTCTTAACACGGCTCTGGCTATTTCTTTGCATCCATGTCAAAATAATTTAAAGCAAGATGCTGGCAAAGCATGTCAGGGGGTTGCTTATCCATCCATGCCCGTTAGCGCACAAGTGCTAATCTGAAGTGTCTGAGGAGAAAAGGACAAGCAACTGCTATCAGGCAAACAAACAAAGCTCTTTTCAACATAAATGAATTGATTAACCTGCTTTGTAAGAACACCCTAAGAATTGCCCTCCCTTTTCAGGAACAAATTCATTTAAAGCCTCCTCTGAATGAGTGTTACAGAACATGTAAGGATGTATACTTGTCCTCTCAAGAAATTGACAGTCTAGTAAGAACAATCCTTGCTTTAATCAACAATTGTACACCAAGTACCAGCAACATGCAAAGCTCTATGCCCATGTGCCGGAGACACAACAGGAAGTGAAACTGTCCTTGTCCTCAAAGTGTTTCCAATCTAGCCACAGAGGTGTATACAGTAAACTAAATATGAACACTGTCTTAGGACAAATTCCGTGGAAACAGATGCTGTTGTAGAAATTCTCAGTTTTTATATTATTATATGTTTTCCTTTTTTAAGCATAGCATTTGAGTTATCAACCATATAGATATACCCATAGCCCCTGAATAGATTTTGTTCTATCTAAAGATGAGTAATTTAACTATGAGATGAAGAAAACTATCCCATTAAAATGGCAACATTTCAAAAGAAAATAGGTTTGATGCTCATGTGATGGGAAATTGACTAAAAATCTTACCACTCCCCTGCCCCCAACACTTTTTCAGTCCA
This sequence comes from Myrmecophaga tridactyla, assembly GCA_004026745.1. NCBI lineage: Eukaryota > Metazoa > Chordata > Mammalia > Pilosa > Myrmecophagidae > Myrmecophaga > Myrmecophaga tridactyla. Next base: position 20,848 of record PVIY010024553.1, read on the forward strand.
GAACTACAGGAAAACAGCTCACAGCTGTGGCTGCTAAGTGGGCACATGCAGAGAGGGCCCCAGAATAACTGCAGATAACAAATGCTCTAAGGAAATGAAGAAAGCACACTTGGGCAAAGCAGATTGTGATAGATGAAACAAGGCCTCAGCCAGTCTCACAGGCTGAAACTGGAATGACCCTTCAGAGTTGTGCCTGCCCTGGGTTTTCTACCGTGTGAGGCCATCATGCTCCATCATGTTCATTGATGTAGGGTGTGTTTTCATCCTGGAGGATATGGCAGGATTCTTTCTTCTCTGTTAGCTCAGTTGCAACCTGCAGAGCTATCACAAAACTCTTCACCTTGGAGGCTTCTGCATAGCATGCCATGTGTTGGAACCAGGAGATACTATAATCAAATGCATACGGCTATATTTCCTTTGCTGTAAAGTGGGTACCTTTGTCCCATGCAAGGCAATGCAGGAGCCTATGTCAATGAACCCTTCTGGATACTGATAGTATGTGTTCCAGCAGTTTGAGATTGAATTAGCTGGGTTTTCTTGCTTTTTTTTTTTTTTGGCTGTTTTTGACTCTATGTATTTTCCTATAGTTTTAGAATGAGTGTGTCAATTTGCATACACACACTTATAACCTGATGCAATTTAAAAAGCACTGTACTGAATCTATAGATCACCTCGGAAAGAATTGACATCCTAACAATATTGAGTTTTAAAACCTATAAATTTGGCACATTCCTGCATTTATTTAGGCTTTAATTTCCCTCAACTTCATTGCAGAGGTTTAATATTTCTGTTATTTGTTCCTGGATGTTTTGAGTTTTAAAAAAATGTTATTGACATTTGATTTTATTCTTATATACCTGTCTATAGAACTATAATTAACTATTTCCTATTGACCATATTTGAGAAACTTGCTAAATTTACTACTCAAAACTAATAGTTTGATTGCAGATTATTTTTAGATTTGTATATGAATTATCATTTTAACTATACATAATATCAATTTTGTTTCTTTCTTTTCAAGTCATATGCTTTTCCCCCTTTATTTATTGTGCTAGGTAGGATCACTTTGACAACAATGAATGAAAGTAGTAAGAATGAGCACATTTGTTTTAGTTATGATCACAAGGGAAAAGATGACAAAATTTCACTATTCTATGTGATGATTTTGTGTAACTCTTTTATCAGATTAAGAAGTCTTTCTATTCCTAGTTTATGAAGAGTTTTTGTCATGAACTTGTATTAAATCTTTTCAATTGATTTTTCACATCCATTGAGATCTTATGCAGAATTTTGTAGATATAGCTAACTGATACATTTCCTATGATAATTTTTAATTGAATTTCATGTATTAAATATGACAATTGAAGAGACTCTGAATGATGCTATTTTCCTTCTTAGAGGACTTACTCTACTCATGGACACACAGAGTGGGGACAGATCAAATGAATCTCTTCAGGGACAGAGCTAATCTTAGTCTGAAATACAGTGTTTTGAAAGTTTCCTCTACCATTCATGTACTCCTACTTCTGCAGTGAAACTCTTCAGGACTCCAAGAGCCTTGTGTGTTTACTAGGATGTCTCCTCCTTGACATATACTAAACTATATCTTCTATCTCCTCAGTAATGAGTAATGGGAAACTTTTGAAACTTCTACTTTGCTATTGTTTTCTTTCTGATTTAAGTTTTTAAAGAAGTTGTAGATTTACAGAAAACTCACATAAAAAATACAGAGTTCCTGTATACTCCCTTTCATACAAAGCCATTCCTACTATTAACATTTTTCATGAGTTGTGGGAACTTTGTTACAATGGATGAAACAAATATATTTTAATTATTTCATTAGCTCTAGTCCATAGTGTACATTAGGGTTCACTGTTTTTGTTGTACATTCCTATATATTTTTTATTCTGGTGACATATATACAACCTAAAATTCCCCCCTTTTAATCACATTCAAATATATAATTCAATAGTATTAAATACTATCACAATGTCCATTACCAAAACTTTTCCATCACCTTAAATAGAAACTCTTTAATAATTATCAGCTTTGTTTTTAGATCACTTTCTGTTTAGCGTCTTAGCCTTTCACACTGCATGACTTGATCAAGAAATGCCATGAAGATTGGGGCAGCAGTCTGTGGGACTGACAGCAGCTTGGCTACTCACATTTCCAATATGATGTGTTGCGTGCTCAACATGGAAAATATGCAAATTGAGTGTATTTGCATGCCCGTTCCAACCTCTTCCTGGAAGACTCACTCAAGGTGCTCATTTGGGCTGCCTGACCTGGAGTTCATCCAGGGCCACGTGGCAGTGGATGCAGTGGATGCACCTGAAGTGGTGCAGCTCAACAAGCCACAGCCAGCTGGGGCAGAAGACATTAGAAACAGCACCTGTGGCTTGGAAAGAGAAACTGGAGAGAGAACTCACTTGTTTTGTAGGAAACTATAACCTCCAGGAACTTTCACACAAACTGGGGAAAATTTTTTTAAAAGCCGCCATGCATTCCCAAAGCAAGATACATGCTCAGGAATTCCTGAGAAGAACTTAACTGTTTGTTGTGGGCTGGTCTAAAGTTCAGTCTAAACTGGTCTAAGCATTAAAGGGGACCTTCAACATGGAGCCAGTCTACACTGCAGCACCACCAACAACAATAATAATAAAACCCAGTAAATTTTTGGATGAAAGGGAGATTCTGACTTCCAGATGTAGCACATAAAATATTCAAGTGTCCAGACTTCAAAAAAAAAATCCACAAGGAATACAAAGAAATAATAAGAAATGGCCATGAAAGGATCAAAAGAAATTATCCCTGAAGAAGCAAAGACATTGAAGCAACTAATAAAAAATGTCAAGTCAACTCTCCTAAATAAGTTCAATGCACTAAAGGAAAACTCAGACAAAAAACTAAAGGAAATCAGGAAAAAAATACATTAAAAAGTTAGAATTAAAAAAAAAACAACAATAGAAAATCTGGAAATGAAAATAAAATAACTGAAATAAAAAATTTGCTTTAAGTGTTCAGCAGTAAATGGGAACATACTGAAACAGAATCAAGGAACTCAAAGATAGGATACTTGAAGCTACTAATCCTGAGCAGCAGAGAGAAAAAGAATGTAAATGAGTGAGCAGAGCCTAAGGAGCAGTGGGACATGTGAAGCACACCAACACATGCATTATAGGAGAAGAGAAAGAGGCAGAAAGAACATTTGAAGAAATAATGGCTGTGAACTGCCAACATTTGACAAAAGACAGGAATATACACATCCAAGAAGCTCAATGAACTACAAATTGTATAAGCCAAGGAGATCCACACTGAAGCACCTTATATTCAAACAATTGACAGTAAAGACAAAAGACAGTAAAGACTAAAAGCAGTGTCAGAGAAATGGCTCATTATATACAAGGGCACCTCAATAAAATTGTGGCAATTTCTCATCAGAAACCATGAAGTCAGGAAGGCAGGAAGATGGCATATTCTTTTCAAAGAAAAATATAGTCAACCAAGAATTCTATACCTGAAAAAACTGTCCATTGAAAATGAAGGCTAAATCAAGGTATTAAGAAAAACAAAAGCTAAGGGAGCTCATTATCATTGCATCTGTCCTACAATAAGTGCTTAAGACAGTCCCCAGGAAGAAAGGAAAGGACACTAGAGAGTAACTTCAAGCCGTATAAAGAAATAAAGAATCGGGCTGTGCAACAGTGGCTCAGTGGCAGAATTCTCACCTGCTGTGCCAGAGACCCGGGTTTGATTCCTGGAGCCTGCCCGTGCCAAAAAAAAAAACAAAAAAGAAATAAAGAATCACAATAAAGGTAATAACAGATAAATATATCTAAATAATGGCAGTATTACTGTACTCTTAATATATAACTATGTTTTAATTTTTACATGATCTGAAACACAAATAAATAAAAAATAATCATATTTAATGTAGTGGGCACATAAAATATAAATATGTAATTTGTGACATGAACATAAAAAGCCCAGGAGAAGGTATTGAAACAGTAATTATGTATGCTATTGAAGTTAAGTAGACATCAATAAGACTAGATAGTCATTGATTTAAGTTGTTAAATGTAAATCTCATGATAAACATAAAGAAAATGTCTAAAATATATATAGAAGAGAAAGCGAGACATAGATGAGACTGTTTCATTGCAAATGATCCACTAGACACAAAAAGGCAGAAATTAAAGAAATGAGGAACAAAAAAAGGTATAACATACAAAAAAAATGACAAAATGCCTTCAATAAGTTGTGCTATAACAGTAAATAGGATAAATGAATCAATCAAAAACAGAAATGGACAGAATCAGTTAAAAAGCATGATCCAACTATATACTGTTTTCCAGAGATTCACCTGAGACCCAAAGGCAGGAATGGGTAGAAAATGAAAAGATGGGGAAAAAATACACCATGCAAACAGTAACCAGAAGATAGTAAGGGTGCCTATAATAACATCTGAAAAAAAAGAGACTTTAAGACAAAATTGTGAAACAAAGAAGGACACTATATATGAACAAAAAGGTTAACCTACCAAGAAGATATAACAATTATAAACAACTATAATTATTAATAATTATATAATCAATTATGTATTGATTCTATAATCAATTATAATTATTAACAAAGCCCCAAGATACACTAACCAAACTGTGACAGAAGGAGACTTCAATAAACCACTCTAAGTAATGGATAAAATATCTAGATGGAAGATCAATAAGGAAACCAAGGAACAATTTAAATAATATTGTTTATAGTATTTACCAATACTATAAACCAACTGGATTTAATAGAAATAATATAGAGGTCTCCACCCAGCAACAGCAGAAAGTACATTCTTTTCAGGTGCACATGGATTATTCTCCAAGATAGATCATATGCTTGGTCACAGAAGAAGTTTCAATCAGTTTAAACAGTTTGAAATCATTCAAAGCATCTTCTCTGATTGCAATGGAATGAAACTAGAAATCAATTACAAAAAGGAGACTGGAAAATAAAAATATGTAGAAATTAAACAACATACTCTCACACAACCAAAGAGTCAAAGAGGAAATCAGAAAATGCTTAGAGATTAATAAAAGTGAAAACAATGTTTATAAGCTATAGCAAAGGCATTACTCAAAGGGAAATTTACAGCTATAAACAATGACATTAAATTTCTTCATTATAAAAGAAAAAAAAATCCCAAATCAATGATCCAACTTTACATCTTGAGGAACTAGAAAGAGAAGAGCAAACTAAACTAGAGTTGGCAGAAAGGACAAAATAATGAAGGTTAGAACAGAAAAAAATGAGATAGAAGATAGAAAATCAATTGAGAGATTCAATAAAATTTTAAGTTGGTTCTTTATTGAAAAAGATGAATAAAATTGACAAAAGTTTAGAGATATATGCAAATAACATTAAAAATGAAAATGGAGTGTTACTACTGTTTTTGCAGAAATTAAAAAGATTATTAGAGCATACTATGGACATTTGTACATCAACGAATCAGATAATCAAAATGAAATGGACAAATTCCTAGAAAATATGCAATTTACCTAAAATAAATAAAGAAGAAATAGAAGATCTTAACAGAAAATAGCAAGTAAAGAGATTGAAACAGAAACCAAAAACCTCCCAACAAAGCAAATCCAGAATGAGTTGGTTTCAATGATAAATCCTAACAAATAGTCAAAGCATTAACTCTAATGCTTTTTTAAATGCTTCTGAAATTGAAGAGAAAGGAACTGTCCCTAGCTCATATTATGAACCTAACATTATGCTATCAAAGCTGGACAAAGACAACCTAAGAAAGAATATTTCAGACCAATTTCCCTAATGAACACAGATGCAATAATTTTCAAAATATACTATCAAATCCACCTGCACATTAAAAGGATTATACACCATGACATAGGGGATTTATCCCAGCAATGCAAGGATGGTTCAATATAGGAAAATCTTACAATGTAATACACAACATTAATAGAATGAAAGGGAAAAGCCACTATGATCACCTCAGTTGATTCAGAAAAAGCATTCTTTTTTAAAAATCCAACATCTTTAAATGTCTACCATGTGCAGGCTTTTTTTTTTTTTCTTTACATGGGCAGGCACCGAGAATCAAACCTGGGTCCTCTGGCATGGCATGGCAGGCGAGAACTCTGCCTACTGAGCCATCATGGCCCACCCAAAAATCCAACATCTTTTCATGACAAAAATACAAAGAAAAATCAGGAAAGAAGGGAATTTCCTCAACAAGATGAAGGGCATTTGTGAAAACCCACACCTAGTATTATTCAGTCTACAATGATGAAAAATTGAAAGCTTCCCCTTAAAATCAGGAACAGGACAAGGATGACCACTTTCCCTACTTCTATTCAACAATGTACTGGGGGTCTTAGCCAGAGCAATCATAATAGAAAAATAAAGGCTTCCAAATTGGAAAGGAAAAAATAAAACTATTTCTTTTTATAGAAGACATGATCCTTTATATACAAGATCACAAAGAATCCACATTAAAACTACTAGAACTAATAAATGAAGTCAGCAAAGTTGTTGGGTACAATATTGCTCTAGTGTGCTAGCTTCTGGAATGCAACATAACAGAAATGTATGGGTTAGGGTTTCCCCTTTTAAAAGGGGAAATTTAATAAGTTGCTAGTTTATAGTTCTAAGGCCAAGAAAATGTTCCAGTTAAAGCAAGCTTATAAAAATGTCCAAATTAAGGCACGAACAAGAGGTTACCTTCACTCAAGAAAGACCGATGAAGTTCAGGGTTTCTCTCTCAACTGGAGAGGCACATGGTGAACATGGTGACATCTGCTAGGTTTCTCTCTGGCTTCTTATTTCCTGAAGCTCTCCTGGGGGCATAGTCCTCCATCTCCAAAGGTCTCTGGTGGCCTGGGCTCTCTGCTTAGTGGCTCTCATCATTCTGTCATCATTCTCTGCTCTCTCAGAATCTCAAGACTTTTCCAAAATGTTCCTCTTTTAAAGAATTCCAGTAAAGTAATCAAGACCCACCTGGAATGGGTGGAGTCACATCTCCCTCTATTCAAAAGTTCATATCCACAATTGGATGAGTCACGTCTCCCTGTAGATAGCCTAATCAAGCTTCCAATCTATGTTATTGCATGAGGATTAAGTGAAATAGTCACCTCCACATAATGGGATTAGGATTATGTCACTGCTTCTCTAGGGTGCATAATCCTTTCAGACCAGCACAAATATTTAATTCAGAAATCAATTGTGTTTCTGTACATTAGTAATGAATAATCTGAAATGGAAAGAAAACAATTCTATTTATAATAGCATCTAAAAGATAAAAATGTCTAGGAATAAATGTAACCAAGGAAGTAAAACCTTGTACATTGAAAATGACAAAATACTACTGAAAGAGATTAAAGAAGACCTAAATAAATGGCAAAACATTCTATGTTCATAGATTGGAAGACAGTATTCTTTAAATGTCAGTACCACCCAGGAGATCTATATATTCAATGCAATTTCTATCCAGCAGCCTTTTTTGAAGAAGGGCAAAGCTGACTGTCATATTCAAATAGAATCACAAGGGACCCCAAATAACCAAATCGATCTTGAAACAGATGAACAAAGTTGGAGGATGTGACAGCAGTCTCATTTACATGCAACTTCTTTCTTTCTAGAATTTTAGTAATTCATATCCTGACCCCTTTAGCAGACTAGAACTCTGATTTTTGCTACACCAGAGCATTGAGATTACTGAATTTCCTGTTGTCTTCTCTATCTCATAGAAGCTTTAACCTGCGACCTGACCACCTTCTCACTCAGCCTCTTGCCCTCCTCCAAAAAATCAGCAAATACTCTAAAGAGAAAAAGAGCATGTAGTTCACATTTCAGTAAAAACTGTTGTTGTCTCCAAAATCTTGGCCCTTTTAATCCTACCAACCTCAGCAGCTCACCATGCTCCAAAACTATTTCATTTTATCTTAGCTGGCCTTTGTAGTATGGTGCAAGCTAGTTTAGCATAGCTGGAAGTGGAATTTATTTAATATTTAAAATATTTTCTCTCAAATTCACCCATGTCTATTCATTGACATTGTATAATAGTATGTTATTTGAATATATTTGATGTATTTATCCATTCTTCTTAGTTACTTTTCAACTTTTGGTTAATATAAACAAAGATACTATGAACACTCATTTATGTATAGATAGATGATATAGATAGATAGATAGATAGATAGATAGATAGATAGATAGATAGATAGATATAGATTTTTTTCTTTTTTTGGTAAATACTGAAAGTAGTTTCTCTAGGGTAAAAAATTTCAGAGTCGAATTGCTGAGCCATAAGATATGTGTTCATTTAACTTAAGTGATGCCAAATTGATTTCCAAAATGGCTTAAAAATTGATATTCTTCATTAATAGATCTTGCTTTATTTTTCTTCTTAGAATTGTCCTCAACTAGTAATCTATTATATACTAATATGCATTTGACATTTTCTAGATTGTTGCTATATGAGCAATAATGCCTTGAACAGTTTGGTACATGTATCTTGGTATGCATACACTGCCTTGATTTAGCTACTAATTCTGTAATAGTTTTTGCCCAGTGAGAAACATAGAATCAGCAACTATTTTGGGAAGATGGTTTATAATGTAGGAATCAAGATGAGGCAATTGTAAAAGTGCCCACAGATTCTTCTCCTCCTTGTATCATGCCCTTGATAAACTCCCATTCAGAGTCTGGGCTTGGCCATGTGACTTACTTTGACCAAAGGTACTATGACAAGTATGATGCAAGCAGTTATTTAAAGAGTTCTTGAACACTGGAACTTTCCCTCTCGTGCCACTGCTTGCAAATTTGTAACTGCCTTGTGAAGACACCCTAGCTGGTCTGCTGCAAGACAAGAGGTCATTTGGAAGAGAACTTAAGAACCCTGAAAAACACATAAGTAGGTCCATCTAAGATCATCCAGGCATCAGCCAATCCATTAACTGACCATAGAGGTTTGTGGGAGCCCAACAATAACTGGTCAAACTGTCTCAGGCCAAAATGAACTACTGAGCTGCATAGAAAAACTGTGAGTTAAATAAAATGGTATTTGTTTTAATCTTCTAAACTTTGGGGTGGTCTATTTCAAAGCTAAGCTAACATGAATAGGCAAGGAACTGGGAGTTATATTTGGAGATTAGAGAAATAAACAGTCAACAAGCAACTTTACCACAAACAACTCTTCAGTGCTTTACTGAAGTAGTCTGGAAAGATGAGAGATCAATGGGAATTTGTAGGAGCCACCACACTTAGAACCAAGAAGGGATTATTTGAGGGTGTTTGACCTTTTAAGGAAGCCACAATATCCAACTGCTGCAGCCTCCTGAGTTGAGGAACCACCATATCTGACTGCTGCAACCTCCCGAGTAGGGTGGCTTCTGCTTTGCTTCCAACTTCCAAATCTCCTGTGAGTAGTGCTAATGACCAGCTTGTATCCTGAACTGTTCAGAGAAAAGGATTGTGTTTAGGATTACTCTCAGCTTCAGCTAATAGTGGCGATGGTTCCAAACTGATAAAAGAGAATGCAACTTTGCTTTTTATTAGACACATGACCTTGGAAAACTTACACTCTGCATCTCAATGAATAGGACTTCATTTCATTGGGTTGTGAGAATTATAGGAATGAATGAATATCTAGAACAGAGCCTGGCACCTGGTGAGTACACAATAAATGTTAGCTAATATTAATGTCCTTTTGTTTCTTTCTTCAAATATAGCACAGTACCTTACACATAGTACATATCCATTACGTTTTTTAAAAATTAAAAACTGTATTGCTATTCCACTCCTTTTTAAAATGTACACAAAATATCATTAATAATTCTTTCTAAAATTTTTCCATTTGGGTAGCCAAAAATATTTTTTCCTATAGTACTTGGCACTGAGTCACCTTAGCCCAAGGTGCAACAGTCTATTATTTTAAAAACATATCTGTTGTTTGTTAAATGGTAAATTTACTGATCTCTAGATTTGGGGAAGTTCTATTATTTGCCATTATTTCTCAAAGATTACCAAAATATCTCAAAATTCTCTCATCTGCAAATGTAACCATACTCTGAAACATAACCCACTTAGTCCAGGAGGCCAAAGTCCCCTAGAGGAGTGAGTTATTCCTTCTCTTTCATTCATTCTTTAATGTGGTATGCAAGAACCTTTCATATCTCACCACTAGACATCCCCAGCATTATCTGTTGCCACACACATTCCAGACTCTAGTCCTAACATGTTGTGAATCCTTTCACATCTGGCATGTTGCACGTATTACTTATTTCTGGAACATATGCAAATTTTCTCTTCAATTAGCTAGTTCCTTTTCATTGTTCAAGTCTTGTCCTCCCAGAAATTTTCCTAACAGTTCAACATTTAGTTAAGCACACTGCCTGCACTTAGTAATTACTCAGGTAATTCTCAGTACCATCCTCAACCACCAGAGATAGTAAAAGCTGTGAAGTCAGGGGTTAAATTGGTACCATTCACTATTATCCCCTGTAATAAGCACTCAGACTCTACAGAAGAAATACCTGGAAGTCTGCCTCAGTATAATGGGGAAAATAATTGTCCTTGCTTCATAGGGTTGTTGTGAGAACTAAACAAGATTCTTCAAGTAAAGGACTTAGAATACTACTTGACATAGAATAAGCACACAATGAATATTATTGTCTTAAAAAAAGCATTACCTCTTATAAAGTTGGTGGTAAGTAAGTGTTTGATGAGATCTACTACAGCACTAGGGAGGCTTGACCAACTTTCCCCCAAGACTCTATCACTTCTAACTTTTTAAAGATGTGATGCCATCTTTATCAGAATAGAGTATAGATTAGAAGCTTCTAACAGCTGGTTGTGAGATATACAAATGCTGTAAGTGAAAATTTTAGCATGTGGCTGACAGCATATACGAGGAGACCTAAATCCAAGCCATCAGCCTCAACAGCCATTCTGTAACCATCCTATATCCAGCTTTCATCATCTGCTGGATAAACTATCTGCCTGTGAATCATTTTCTTCAGACCCAATTTTGGTAGCTATATCACCTAATTATATCCCCAACTTTATGAAACCCTTCCCTATATATCATAAGCCATACCCTCTTTCTCTTGCCATTTTGACCACTGCTGCTTGCCCCCATTGACCTTCTCATACCACATCACTGTCAAATCCTCACTGGAGCTCCCCAATGTGGAACTAAATGTACCCAGCTACTTGTGTTAACATCTTCATTCCTTATCTTAAATCTCATACTTTGAAGTGAGGAGAGTGAAAAGGTTTGAAAGAGCTGCTGCAGTGTATCTCATAGCATGTCCACCAGAGATAGATGCTTTCTTAACAACTTTCAGAAAGCATGACTTTGTGCAGGGCACAGTGTTCATAAATATGTGTCATTCCATTGCCATCATCTCAGAAGAGTAAGAGGGGACAAAATTGAGACTTAATATTTTATAACTCTATTACATAAAGGAATTTGTATCCCAGTTACATTAAGATTTAATATTTGATTAAATTATACACTAACTGATTTCCCCTAAATTAAATGTTTTATTTTTAGCTGAGATTTTCAAAGATAGGGAAATGGATAAATTCCTAGTTCTGATAATGTTTTCTCTTTAGCTTTCATAATTCTCATGAATATATGTATTATGTGCTAATGGAGGGCAGGCTATTAATCTAAAGAGATAAATCCTATTTGAAAAAAAAATAAAAGGAATTCTTTCACTATAGTGCCATGCATAAAATTTTCAATTAAGCAAAAAATAATATCATGGCATAACAAGTAATTGCCCCCCTTCCCCCCAAGACTGGCATTAAAGAAAAGTGACTCAAAGAAATTGCTGAGGTTGCTCTTTCAGCAGAACAGCAAGGAGGGACACCATATTAGAGAAGAATGGAAGTTATTGAGAAATGAGGAATTGAAACCACGTATTTGAGTCATGGGAGGTGAAATGGAAGTAAAACACATAAAAGAGATGAGAAGAGTGAGATAAATGGAAAGATTTTATTCGGATTAAGAAAATTTTTGTGTTTTTGTATGGAAGGAGTAAGAGGATTGAAAGAGATGTTCCAGATATTTCAGAAAGTTCAAATTTAGAGGAATAGATTGGTTAGCTCTAAAAAGGAGTGATATTTTATTCCCTCGATTCGGTTTGGTTAGAGGAATAGCCAAGAGGGTCCCTGTCTCAGAGGACATGAAATTTAAATAGGTCTATTCTTCCTAGGCCACCTCCTTAGAGACTTTGGACAAACTACATGAATACCTTTGAAATTTTTGAATACTCTGCATTCTAGTTTAGTTCAAGAATAGTTCAATGGACTTCGGGGAAGATGGCTGGATAGAGTAGCTGGAGATTAGCTCTGCTCCACAGAAAAGTTAGAGAAGGGACAGGAAGGAGAGTGAGGCGGCTGACCTGGGAGAGCCTTCTGCACCACATGGGGCAGCTCTGATTGCAGAGGCTGAGGAAATGAGAGGCAGAAGGCTGGAGCCTGGCACAGAGGTATGGAGCCACAGAGCCCATGGGAGTGCACAGACGGGAACACAGGACTAAGAAGTAAGCCAGGTCACATTCTCTGGGCATGCTACCCTCACTAGTGCAGCCCTGTGCCCGACAACTCACCCCACACCCCATGCACCTGAACCCCATCACCCTCTCCCATTTCCTGTGCTCCAGGCACCCCCACACCACCAGCCCCTAGTGGATGTAGCTGCCCCCACCCCCACCCCAAGTGCAGCCCAACCCACCTCTCCTACACCCCTCCCAAGCACTACCTCCCATTCCCTGTTTCCTTCAGGCTGTTGCCAGCACATAAAGGTTGTCAGCACTAACCTCCATACCTCGGCCACCACTGCACCCCTGCCCATGGTGTCACGCAGCCTCACTCCACCCCGCCAGAGCTCTGCACATTTGTTGATGACACTCCCAGGCCAACGCATGTGCACCAGCCCCTAATCACGTCATTTAGCTCTGGGAATCACACTTTACATTAGTCCTACAATCACACATGCGCATGGCCCTCAACCACACTTCCCAGCTCTGAGAAAGGCTGAACTGTGTAGCTGGGTCACATCTGCCCCCAATCCACAAAGGCACAACACCGACTTGCTGCCACAGCTCTGTGCATGTGCACAAAGGGCCCCATGCCTTAGGCCAGAACACACCAGGATTAGGTCATCCAGACTGGTGAACCCGCACAGCTACATCCTCCCTGGCTGCTGGGTGCCCATGTTCACAAGCATCAGTATAACACCCCCAACCTGTGCCTATAACTGCCCTGAAACAAATCACTGCACTGAGTGCCTCACCCTGTGCCCTGCTCCCTGCTTTACACAATCCCTCAAACACAAGGCCTTAGACTACTGAAAAAAATCAACACCCAAAATAAATCAGTCAAGATATTTACATGCCACAAAGACAGCAGAAGATCACTAAGCATATCACAATACAGACAGATATAGCCCTGCTGAATGACCAAATTAAAACACCAGAGGAGACACAGACATTGGAACAATTAATCAAAGATCTTCATACAACTCTACTTAATAAAATAAGTGGGATAGCAAATGACATAAAGGAGATCAAGAAGACAGTACAAGAGCATAAAGAGGAATTTGAAAGAATAAATAGAAAAATAGCAGAAATCACAGAGATTAAAGATGTTGTTGACCAAATAAAAATCATACTAGAGGCAAACAACACCAGATCTGAAGAGACAGAAGAAAGAATAAGTGATATAGAGGACAAGATAATTGACTTCAAAACTTAAAACAGCAAATGGCAAAAAAGATGGAAAAAATTGAAAGGGGGCTCAGGAAAATGATAAACAAAACAAAGCGCACAACTATAAGAATCATTGGTATTCCAGAAGGAGAAGAGAGGAGTAAAAGGCTAGGAAGAGTAGTTGAGGATATAATAGGGGAAAACTTTCCAATCCTCATAAAGGACATAAATATACAAGTCAAAGAAGCCCAACAAACTCCAAACAGAATAAATCCAAATAGGCCTTACCCAAGGCACATACTTCAATCAGTCTGTCAAATGTTGAAGAGAAGCAGAAAATCTTGAGAGGAGCAAGAGAAAAACAATCTATTACATACAAGGGAAATCAAATAAGACTGAGTTCAGACTACTCAACTAGTACCCTGGAGTCAAGAAGGCAGTGGTATGATATATTCAAGATCCTGAAAGAGAAAGACTTTCAGGCAAGAATTCTGTACCCAGCCAAATTGTCCTTCAAAATTGAGGGAGATATCAAAGTTTTCACAGACAAAGAAGTCCTGAAAGAATGTGTCAACAAGAGACCAGCCCTACAAGAAAGACTAAAAGGAGTTCTGTTGGCTGAAAAAAAGACAGGAGAGAGAGATCTGGAGGAGGGCCCAGAATTGAAGAGTACACTGAGTACACTTAGAGTACACTAAGGGTAATTTAAAGAATACAAAGAGAAAGAGGAAAAAAAATATATGGATCTGACAAATAAAACAAAAATGTAAGATGATGGAATCAAGAAATGCATTTTCAGTAATAACTTTGAATGTTAATGGAATAAACTTACCAACTAAAAGATACAAATTGGCAGAATGGATTAAGAAACACGATCCAGCCATATGCTACTTATGAGAGACTCATCTTAGACACAAGGATACAGATAGATTGAAAGTGAAGGGTTGGAAAAAGATTTTCCATATGAGTTGTAACCAAAAGAAAGCAGAAGTAGCTATACTAATATCAGACAAAATAGACTTTAAATGTAAAAATATCATAAGAGACAAATACTAATAAAAAGGTTAATTCACCAAGAGGATATAACAATCATATATTTATGCTCCCAATCAAGGAGCTCCAAAATACATGACACAGGCATTGGCAAAACTGAAAGGAATGATAGATGTTTCAACAGTAATGGCTGGAGACTTCAATACACCACTCTCCTTTATAGACAGAACAACCAGACAGAAGATCAACAAAGAAATAGAGAAGTTAAATAACTTGATGACTGAATTGGACCTAAAAGACATATATAGGTCATTGCACCCCAAAGAACAAGGTTCTACATTCTTCTCTAGTGCTCATGGAACATTCTCTGGGATAATCATATGCTAGGGCACAAAACAGGTCCTTATAAATTTAAAAACATTGAAATTATTCAAAGCACTTTCTCTGATCTAAATAGGTGATCACAATGGGATGAAGCTGGATCTCTATAACCACCAAAGAATGAGAACTTTCACAAATATATGGAGATTAAATAACACACTCTTAAACAACCAGTGGGTCAAAGAAGAAATTGCTAGAGAAATCAATAGCTATTTGGAGATAAATAAAAATGAGAATACTACTTATCAGAACCTATGGGTTGCAGCAAAAGTACTTCTGAGAGGAAAATTTATTGCTCTAAATATCTATATTAAAAAACAAAAAAGAGCAAAAATCAAGGAATTAACACACCTAGAGGAACTTGAGAAAGAACAGCAAACTAACCCAAAGCAAATAGAAGAGAAATAACAAAGATTAAAGCTGAGATAAATGAATGGGAGAACAAAAGAGCAATACAAAGAATCAATAAAATCAAAAGTTAGTTCTTTGAGAAAATCAATAAAATTGATGGGCCACTAGCAAGACTGACAAAGGAAAAAAGGGAGAGGATGCAAATAAATGAAATCAGAAATGTGGAAGAGTGCATTACCACAGACCTTGAAGAAATAAAAAAAAATCATAAGAGGGTACTATGAACAACTGTATGCCAACAAACTAGACAACTTAGATCAAATGAACAAGTTCCTGGAGTACACAAACAAGCTACACTGACTCAGGAAGAAATGGAAGACCTCAACAAACCAATCACAAGTAAAGAGATTCAATCAGTCATCAAAAATCTTCCTACAGAGAAAAGCCCAGGGCCAGATGGCTTCACAGGGGAATTTCATCAAACATTCCAGAAAGAACTAACACCTATCCTGCTCAAACTTTTCAAAAAAAAATTGAGGAAAAAGGAACTCTACCTAACTCATTTTATGAAGCTAATATCATTTTAATACCAAAACCGGGTAAAGATGCTATAAGAAAAGAAAACTACAGGCCAATCTCTCTAATGAACATAGATGCAAAAATTCTAATAAAATATTAGCAAATTGAATCCAACAGCACATTAAAAGAATTATACACCATGACCAGGTGGAGTTTTATACCAGGAATGCAAGGATGGTTCAACAAGAAAATCAATTAATGTAATACAGCACATTAACAAATCGAAAGGGAAGAATCACATGATCATCTCAATTGACATGGAAAAAGCATTCGACAAAACTCAGCATCCTTTTCTGATAAAAATGTTCAAAAGATAAGAATTAAAGGTAACCACCTCAATAAGCTAAAGGGAATATATGAAAAACTGACAGCCAGCATCCTACACAATGGAGAGAGACTGAAAGATTTCCCCATAAGATCAGGAATGAGACAAGGTTGCCCACTGTCACCACTATTATTCAACATTGTGCTAGAAGTTCTAGCTAGAGCAATCAGGCAGGACAAAGAAATAAAAGGCATCCAAATTGGAAAGGAAGAAGTAAAACTCATTATTTGCAGATGATATGATACTATACTTGGAAGACACTGAGGAATCTATAGCAAAGTTACTTGAGCTAATAAATTCAGCAAGGTGGTGGGATATACAATTAATGTGCAAAAATCAGTAACATTTCTATACACAAGCAATGACCTAGCTGAGAAGTCAGTTAAGGAAAAAAATCCATTCAAAATAGCAACAAGAATGAAGTACTTAGGAATGAACTTAACTAGGGACATAAAGGATTTGTATATGGAAAACTACATAACATTGCTAAAAGAAATCAAAGGAGATCTAAATAGGTGGAAAGACATTTCCTGCTCATGGATAGGAAGGCTAAATATAGTTAAGATGTCAGTTCTCCCCAAATTGATTTACAGATTCAACACAGTACCAATCAAAATTCCAACAACCTACTTTGAAGATTTGGAAAAGCTAACACCAAATTCATCTTACATTGCTAAAAGAAATCAAAGGA
>PVIY010024554.1:0-37891 GCA_004026745.1 Myrmecophaga tridactyla
AAATGGTACCCCATTGTAGTTTTAATTTGCATTTCTCTGATGGGTAATGATTTTGGCCATTTTTAAATGTGCTTTCTGGATATTTTTATAAATTCTTTGAATTTATGTCTGTTCAAATCTTTTGTCAATTTTTAAAATTGTGTTGTTTGTCTTTTTTGTTGTTAAGTTGAAGGATTTCTTTATATATTCTGAATATTGATTCTTTATCTCCCATTGTGTAGGTTGTCACTGTACTTTCATTACAAAGTCCTTTGAGGACTGTGGTGGTTAGATTCAGTTGTCAACTTGGCCAGGTGAAGGCACCTAGTTCTGTTGCTGTGGGCATGAGCCAATGGTACGTGAACCTCATCTGTTGCTAATTACATCTGCAGTTGGCTAGGAGGCATGCCTGCTGCAATGAATGATGCTTGACTTAATTGGCTGGTGCTTAAATGAGAGAGTGCAACATAGCACAGCCCAAGAAGCTCAGCATACCTCATCTCAGCACTCGCAGCTCAGTCCAGGCCTTTGGAGGTGCAGAAAGGAATCACCCCAGGGAAAGTTGTTGGAACCCAGAGGCCTGGAGAGAAGGCCAGCAGAGACCAACCTGTGCTTTCCCATGTAAGAATGATCCTCAGTTGAAAATTAGCTGCCTTTCCTCTGAAGAACTAACAAAATAAATCTCCTTTTATTAAAAGCCAATCCATCTCTGGTGTGTTACATTCTGGCAGCTAGCAAACTAGAACAAGGACCAAAAGCTTTTTATATTTGATGAGGTCTGATTTATATATGTATATAAAATTATATTAATATAATTATATAAATTAATATAAATATAAATAATAAGCAAAATAATAAAATTATATAAATTTATATATATATATATATATAAGTGTATATATATATTTATTTTGTTGTTTGTGCTTTGGGTGTAAGGTCTAAGAAACCATTCCCTAACACAAGGTCCCTAGTTTTGTCCTAGGAGTATTATAGTTCTAGCTCTTATATCAAGGTCTTTGATCCATTTTGAGTTGATATTTATATATTCTGTGAGGTATCATTCTTCCTTCTTTTGGCAAATGGAGATCCAGTTTTCTCAGCACTGATTTGTTGAAGAGTCTCTTAGTTCCCAATTGATTGAGAAAGGTCTTAGTTACCTTGTCAAATAGCAACTGGCCATAATGTAAGGGTTGATTTTCGAGCACTCAATTCTATTCCATTGGCCTTTATGTCTGTTCTTGTGCCAGTACCATGCTTTTTTCTTTTTTTTTTTTTCATTACTGTGGCTTTTAAATAAGTTTTAAGATGTAGAAGTGTTCTTCAACTTAATTATTCTGTTTCAACATGGCTTTAGCTATTTGGGACCACTCATACTTTCATATCAATTTGATGATTTGCTTTTCAATTTCTGCAAAGGTGTTTTTTTGGAATTTTAGTTCAGATTGCATTCAGTCTATAAATTGCTTTAGGTATTATTGACATCTTAATGCTATTTTGTTTTCCAATCCATGAGCATGGAATATCCTTCAATTTATTTAAGTCTTCTTTAATTTCTTTTAGCTATGTTTTGCAGTTTTCTGTGTACAAGTCTTTGGTTCAATTTATTCCTTGATCTTTGATTCTTTAGTTGCTATTGTGAGTGTAATTTTTCTTGATTTCTTCTTCTGATTATTCATTGCTTATATAGAGAAATACTAATTATTTTTGCATGTTGAACTTGTACTCTGCTACTCTGCTGGATTCATTTGCTAGCTCCCCTATTTTTGTTGTGGATTCTTCAGGATTTTCTGTATTTAGGATCATATCATCTGCAAAATATTTACTTCTTCCTTTCCAATTTGGATGCCTTTTATTTTTTATTCTTGCCTAATTGCTCTGGCAAGAACTTCCAGTGCAATATTGAATAACAGTGTTGATGGTGGGCATTCTTCCTTCTTCCCAATCTTAGAGGGAAATCTTTCAGTCTCACTATTGAGTAGTGTGATGGTTTGAAGCTGTGTTTACCCCAGAAAATGCTCTTAAAGCTAATTCATTCCTGTGAGTGTGGACCCATTATAAATAGAATCTTTTGATGTGTAGAATTTTAACTTAAGTCGAAATGTGCTCCACTGCATTCAGTGTGGGTCTTAGTCCTCTTAGTGGAATCCAGAACATAGAAGACCGAGGGAAGGCACAGAAAAAAGCCCCAGAGAAACTCAAAGACAAAAGTCAGAGAAGCTGATAGAAGACACATAAAAAACAGAGTCAAAGTCACTGAATCTAGAAGCTGGAAGCCATGAAACCCAGAAGACAAGGTTGAGACCAGCAGATATCACCGTGTGCCAGCCACGTCACAGAGGAGTAGAGGATCACTAAGAGCCAGTTTTCAGGGAGATGGTTTTGTCCTGATGATGCCTTGATTGGGACATTTCCCACAGCCTCAGAACTGTAAACTTGAGAGTTAATAAATCCTCATTGTGAAAGCTAACCCACTTCCAGTATGCTGCATTTCATCAGCTTTAGCAAACCACAAGTAGGATGTTAGCTGTTGGCATTTTGTATATATCCTTTACCATGTTGAGGAAGTCTCCTTTTATTATTTGTGTTCTAAGAATTATTTTAATCAAGAAAAAGAGTTAATTCTGTCAAATGCCTTTTCTACATTAATTGAGATTATCATTATTTTTTATCATGTGGTTTTTAACCTTCCATCTATTAACATGATATATTACATTAATTGAATTTCTTATGTTGAAACAACCTTGCATAACAGGAACAGATCTCACTTTATCATAACATATAATGTTTTTAATATGCTATTGGATTCTATTGCTAGTATTTTGTTGAGAATTTCTTCCTCTATATTCATAAGAGATATTGGTCTGTGGTATTCTTTTCTTATGGTACAAATATCTAGCTTTAGTATGAGGGTGATATTAGTCTCACAGAATTAGTTAGGGAGTGTTCCCTCCTCTTCAATTTTTTTGGAAGAGTTTGAGCAGAATTGGAGTTGCCTTCTTGGAATGTTTTGTAGAATTTCCATGTGGAGCAATCTGGTCCTGGGCTTTTCTTTGTTGGAAGGTTTTTGATTACTAGTTTCTTTACTAGTAACTGGTTTCTTGATATCTTCTATTTATTCTTGAGTCAATGTAGATAGCTTGTGCCTTTCTAAAAACTTGTCCATTTCATCTAGGTTCACTTATGTATTGGCACACAGTTGTTCATAGTCTCCTCTTATAGTCCTATCTATTTCAATGGGTTTAGTAGTAATGTTCATCTTTTTGTTTCTGATTTTCATTATTTGTATCCTTTCTCTTTTTTCTTTGTCAGTATAGCTAATAGTTTTTTCAATTTTATTGATCTCTTTAAAGAACTAACTTTTGGTTTTTGTTGGGTTCCCTCTACAATTTGTTTTCTATTTCATTAATTTGTAATCCTATCTTTGTTATTTCCTGTTATTTCCTGCTTTCTTTGGCTTTAGTTTGTTCCTCTTTTTTTCTCATCAGTTTTGAGGTTAGATCTCTGATTGAGGTCGATTTTCTGTTGTAATGTAACCAGTTAGAACAATAAATTTCTCCTTAGCACAATCTTCACTGCGTCTCATACGTTTTGGTTTATTGTACTTTCATTTTCACTCACCTCAAGATATTCCTAATTTTCTGTTTAACCCATTACTTGTTTAAGAATATGTTGTTTATTTCCACATATTTATGACTTTTCTACTTCTCCCTCTGTGTTGATTTCCAGCTTTATTCCATTAAGGGAAGAGATATAAATTTTATATTTCAATAATTTTTAATTTATTGAACTTGTTTTGTGACCTAACGCATTAGTCTCTCCTGAAGAATAATCCATGAGCACTCAAGAAAAGTATATTCTGTTTTTGTTGGGTACAGTGTTCTATATATCTCTGTTGGGTAGTTGGATTAGTGTTTCATTCAAGTACTTTTCTATTGATCTTATGATTAGGTGGTGTATCCATTATTGAAAATGGTCTATTAAAGTCTCCTACTATTAATGTACAGCTGCCAATTTCTTCCTTCAAATCTGTAAGTATTTGCTTCAAACATTTTTGGGCTCTGTTGCTAGGTGCATATATATTTATAATTGTACAATCTTCCTGTTGAATAGTCCCCTTTATCAGTATATAATGACTATCTTTGTCCTTTGTAACTGTTTTTTACTTAAAATCTACTCCAATGTTAGTACAGCCACTCCAGTTCTCCTTTGGTTACTGCTTTCATGGTATATATACATAATTTTTTTCCATTATTTCACCATCAACCTACTTGTATCATTGACTTTAAGGTGAGTCTCTGGCAGATAGCTTTTTTATCCATTCTGCCAATCTCTGCCTTTTGACTGGAAAGTGTCATTCATTTGCATTTAAAATCATTACTGATAATGCCGGTCTTTCTTCTACCATTTTGCTATCTAGGTTTGGTAAGTTAAAACTTTTTTTGTCCCTCACTTCTCTCAAAGCCTGATTTTATATTTGTTTGCTTTCTTGTGTTGTACTGTATTGAGTCCTTTCTCATTTCTATCTGGATATAGTTTTCATCTTTTTCCCTGTGGTTAACGTAGAATTAAAATTAAAATTTAGCTTCCTAAATACATAACAGTAATTAGAATTTTTCCTAAATTCCTCTATATCCCCACAATTTTTCATGCTTGTTGCCACTTATATCTTTGCAAACTGTGAAACCAAAAACAGATTCTTCATTACTTTTTTATGCATTTGTATTTTTGCATCTGTAGGAGGAATGAAGTGAAGTTGCATACCAAGCAATGCAATACAATACAATGCAATAATGCAGGTATTTATAAGTATCCAATGGTTAACTTTAATGCAGGTCTTTATTTATTTATGCTGCTTTGAACCACTGTCTACTGTCCTTTCCTTTCAGTCTGAAGAACTGCTTTTTAGCATTGTTTATTGGGCAGGTCTAGTGGTGATGAACTCCCTCAACTTTTGCTTATCTGAGAAAGCCACAATCTCTCCCTCATTTTTGAAACACAATCATAATGGATCTAAAATTCAGGGATAGCAGTTGTTTTCTTTTAGCACTTTAAGAATTTCAACCCACCGTCTTCATGCCTCCATCGTTTCTGATGAGAAATCAGCGCTCAATCTAATTGAGACTTCTTTTACATAAAGTATTGCTTTTCTCTTGTAGCTTTCAGAACTTTCTCCTTATCCTCTGCATTCGATAGTGTAATTCATATATGATGGATGTAATTTTCTTCATATTTATCCTGTTAGGTGGCTTCTGAGTTTCTTTGATGTGTATATTCATGTCTTCTGCTAAGCTTGGGATGTTCCTTGTCATTATTTCTTTGACTACTACTTCTGCTTCCTTCACTCTTCTCCTTCTGTTACTCCCAGTCTGCATATATTGGTGTGCTTGATGTTATCTCACAATTCTCTTAGGCTATTTTTGCTTTTAACATTTTGTTTTTCTTTCTGCCCTGCAGCCTGATTTATTTCAAGCACGTTGTCTTCAAATTCACTGATTCTTTCTTCTACCCATTCCAGTTTGTTCTTGAAACACTCCTTTGCACTTTTCATTTCAGTTACTGTAGTCTTCAATTCCAGTAGTTCTTTTTGGTTCCTTTTAAAAATTTCTTTCTCTTTACTTAGATTCTCATATTGTCCATTCATTGTTTGCTTGATATCTTTTAGTTCTTTGTTTTGTTTTTTTTTTAATTTGCATATGGGCAGGAGGCACCAGGGATCGAACTCCAGACCACCAGCACGGCAGGTCGGAGCTCTGCCTGCTGAGCCACGATAGCCGCCCGATATCTTTTAGTTCTTTATCTACACTTTCCTTCATCTTCTTTAGCATTTTTACAATTTTTAAAAAAAGACTTTGTCCAGTATGTCCACATTCTCATCTTCTTTGTTTTTTTTTTCTTTATGTTTATCCTCTTCCTTTAGATGGTCATGATTTCCTGTGTTTTTGTTTGTCTTGTTCTCTTTTGTTGCACACTGAACACTTTAATATTTTAAAATGTTAACTATGAGATTTATTTTCTGAGATGTCTGTTTCTTTGTTTTGGAACCAGCTGCTGATAAGAAAGAGATTTTCTTGAGCTTCATCTCCCCATTAGGAAAGTCTACCAAAGGTGAATGCAGTGTGTAGGATTTACCTTTTATTTTGCTGTCTTGTCTTGGACTTGTGCTTGTTAGTTGTTGGGAAGTTTCTCTGTTTACATGAGTTTGAATGCTCCCTCTGTTTCTCTAGAGATAAACTTTCTTTTCTCAGATATCTGAAGCTAATAGGCCCTTTTCCCAGACTGTCAACCTTTGTAGTTTCTTATACTCCTTTCATTGTCTTAAGCTACTTTTACCTGGAGGGAAAATTCTGGGAGGAATTTCACCCTGAAAAGGACTTTTCTAAGTCAGTCTTTCCTAGGCAACTAGGGCCAGAAACCCATGAAGGAGGTGTAGACTGGCTCCAAATGCCCTGTGGAAGA
Organism: Myrmecophaga tridactyla; assembly: GCA_004026745.1. Lineage (NCBI taxonomy): Eukaryota > Metazoa > Chordata > Mammalia > Pilosa > Myrmecophagidae > Myrmecophaga > Myrmecophaga tridactyla. Next base: position 6,436 of record PVIY010024554.1, read on the forward strand.
GAATCAAGAAGGGCATCAAAACCTTCTCTGATCCTCACAGCTGACAGTTCCTGGCTTGCCCAGCAAATGCTCCTATTCTAGCTTGCAAGCTTCTGGAATGCAATATATCAGAATGGAATGGCTTTTTAAATGGAATTTATTAAGTTGTATGTTTACAGTTCTAAGGCCATGAAATGTCCAAATTAAAGCTAGGCTTTAATGTCCAAGGCTTTAATGTCCAATCTAAGGCATCTAAGGAATGATACCTTGATTCAAGAAGACCGATGATGTTCAAGGCTTGCCTCTCAGCTGGAAAGGTGCAGGGTAAGATCTGCTAGCTTCTGTTCAATGGTTTCCCTGGGGCTCTGTGTGTTCTGTTTGCTGTCCATTCTGGTGGCTCTCATGGCTCTAAACCCTTTCCAAAATGGTTCCCTCTTAAAGGGCTCCAATAAACAACCCCACCTTGAATGGGTAGAGACACATCTCCATGGAAACCATCACCCACAATTGGGTGGGTCACATCTCCATAGAAACAGTTAAAAAATTCCCACCCAGCAATATTGAATGGAGATTAAAGGACATGGCTTTTCTGGGGTACATAACAACTTCAAATGGGTGTACCATGCTTCAACAAAGTGTCTTTAATTCTCTGCTATCTCTGGCCCTTTCCAGGGAAGATTGAAACACTGGCTGCTGCCACCTTTGTCTGGGGCAGGTTGGAACAATAGCCACCCTCAGATCTGGGAAACAGTGATCTGAGTTCATTAATCAAAAGCTGTGATCAATTGTCAGCTATCCCCACACCTGTTTTTGGTGAAGATTATTTTTATGTCTCTTTCTGTGGCCAATGAGCTAGCCAGTAGCTGGGTCCAATGGCTGCTTGTCGTGTGATTCACTGCAAAGAGAGAGCAATTTAGTCTCTGTGCTAGTTTGCAAGCTGCCAGAATGCAATATACCAGAACTGGAGTGGCTTTTAAATAGGATGTATTAGCTAGGGTTCTCTAGAGAAACAGAATCAGCAGGGGATATCCATAGATACAAAATTTATAAAAATGTCTCATGTAACCATGGGAATGCAGAGTCCAGAATCTGTAGGGCAGGCTGAAAGCAGGCAAACAATGAAGGTCCTCAACAAACTCTCAGGAGAGGCTGGCTGGGCAACCATGGGAATATAAGGGTCCAACGTCTTAGGGCAGGCTATGAAGCTGGTGACTCCAATGAGAGGTCTGGATAAACTCCACAGAAGAGGCTTGGTGGCTGAAGCAGGAAGAGTGGCTGTCTCTTCTGAATCCTCCTTAAAAGCCTTCCAGTGATGGGATTAAACATCACTCATTTTAGAAGACACTCCCCTTAGCTGATTACAAATTCAATCAGCTGTGGATGCAGTCAATGTAATCATGATTTAAGTCCATAACATGTCCTCATAGCAACAGACAGGCTAGCGCTTGCCTGGCCAGATGACCGGGCACCACCCCCTAGCCAAGTTGACACATGAACCTGACCCTGACAGTCCACCCCTTGTCAACTTGGCAGCTATGCACATGATCTTAAACTATACTTAATATCCTAATAAAAAACAACAGGCACATTTTTCCTTACCTAACATCACTCAACTGTCTTACATACAACTGGCAATAATTAAATCTCCCCAGAATAGGGTGCAAGTCCTTGGGTAATATTCACTCTTAAACTTGATATCTTACAGCTTAAATACTATAACATGAACAGAACAACATTACAGGCCTTGTGTCTGTAATTGATCATATGGTCTTAGTTCATGTTTATCACTACCTACTTCTACTACCCATTCTATGTTCCCTTTACCCTCAGCAAGCACTTCAGCAGGCTGTGGTTCTCTGCCTGGTGGGGTGACCCAAACTTTTATTCCTGAAATATCAGAACCATTGGTAGTCATGCCTGGATTGGGTTGTTCCAGTTTTCCATTGATTTTAAGCACCGGACATGGTAGTTCTAAAAGATGCCCTAGGGGTCGCTTATATTCCAGAAAAACTGTTCTTTACTTCCATTGAATAGGTGAAATCCTATTTCCCCTGATTAGCCAGGGTCAATGCAAGTAAACTTGCGCAAGTAAATGCAAGTAAACTTTACGCAAGTGAAGTAATCCCTTTCTTGGCTTGATAATCCAAGGGTTTGAGTAGCCCAAAATGACCAGGTGGTAGTCTTAGATTCCAATTCAATAGAATCATTGTTCTTTCTCCTGATGGATGCACACCCCCTTCTGCAACCCAAACTTGTAGACCAGCAGATTTCAAAATTGCAAGGACAGGAAGCAAAAATTTTCCTAGTGGATCATTAAGGGTATTGATGAGTGGTGCCACTCCCATTTCCACCCCTTGGTTCCTGGACCCATGGATCCTGGCTTTGGGAGAAACAACATCATACAGTGGATGCTGATTCTGAGCATACACAACCTCCTGGAGAACATCTCCCCAGCTTTGCAAGGTACTTCCACTTAGTTGGACCTGCAATTGAGTTTGAATTTTCAAAAGGCCATTTCCCTGTTCTATCAATCCAGCTGCCTCTGGATGATAGAGAACTTGGTAAGATCAGAGAATTCCATGATCATGTGCCCATTCCCACACTTCATTTGCTGTGAAGTGGGTTCCTTGATCAGAAGCAATGCTGTGTGGGATATCATGATGATGGATAAGGCATTTTATAAGTCCATGTATGGTAGTTTTGGCAGGAGCATTGCATGCTGGGAAAGCAAACCCATACCCAGAGTATGTGTCTATTCCAGTTAGAAGAAATTGCTGCCTCTTCCATGATGGCAGTGGTCCAATATAGTCAACTTGCCACCATGTAGCCAGCTGGTCACCTCAGGGAATGTTGCCATATTGGGAGATGAGTGTGGGTCTCTGCTGCTGGCAGATTGGGCACTCAGCAGTGGTTGTAGCCAGGTCAGCCTTGGTGAGTGGAAGTCCATATTGCTGAGCCCATGCATACTATCCATCCCTACCACCATGACTACTTTTTTTATGAGCCCATTGGGCAATAACAGCAGTTGTTGGGGAGAGAGTCTGACTGGTATACACAGAATGGGTCATCTTATGCACTTGATTATTAAAATCTTCATCTGCTGAAATAACCCTCTGGGGTGCATTCACATGGAACACATATAGACCAGCAGAGCTCAAGAACATGTTCCTGTTGTTTGCCCACTCATAAAGGTCTATCAAACTACCTCTTCCCCAGAAATCTTTGTCACCATTTTTCCAACAGCCCATGAGTTAGTATACATGCACATCTCTGGCCAGTTCTCCTTCCAAGCAAAATGAATAACCAGGTACACTACTCGAAGTTCTGCCCACTGCGTGGATTTCCCCTCATGACTGTCCTTCAGGGATATCTTGGAAAGGGGTTGTACTGCTGCAGCTGTTCACTTTCAGGTGGTACCTGCATAGCATGCAGAACCATCTGTAAACCAAGTCCAAGTTTTTTCTTCCTCAGTCAATTCACTGTAAAGACCTCCCCAAGAGGCCATAGCTCTAGTATGGGAAAGAGAAAGTTATGTGGCCAGAGTGCAGGCCATGGGCATTTGGGCCACTTTCTCATGTTACTTACTTGTGTCTTCAGGATCTGCTCTGGCCTTACCTGGTATATACACTGTGCTTGTTTGAAAGGATGTATGTCCCCTTAGAACTATAAACTAGCAACTCAATAAATTCTTTTTAAAAGCCATTCCATTTCCAATATATTGCATTCTGGTAGCTAACAAACTAGAAATCAGATTTTGGTACCAGAGAGTGGGGTGCTGTGGCTGCATTTTGCAAATACCAAACATGTTGGAATGGCTTTTTAAATGGATAAGGGGGAGATTCTGGAACAGTTGTGAGAAGCTTGATAGAGAAGGCCTAGAATGCTTTGAAGAGACTGTTGGTAGAAATGTGGATTCTAAAGACACTTCTGATAAAGACTTACACAGAAATGAGGCATGTGTTATTATAGACTGGAAGGAAGTTGAGCCTTGTTTTAAAATGGCAGATAATTTGGCAAAATTGACTAGTGGCTTTGGCTGGAAGGCTGATTTTAAAAGCCATGAACTTGAATATTTAGCAGAAGAGATCTTCAAATTAAATGTCAAAAGTGCAGCTTGGTTTCTCCTCAGAGCTTATAGTGAAATGCAACAGGGAAGAGATTTGTTGAAAACTGAACTCTTGGGTATGAAGAAACCAGAAATTGATGTCCTGGAAAATTCTGGGCTTCCAGGAAGGGAGACCCCAATGAATAGTGCTCCATGTAAGGATTTGGCCAGATGTGAAACCAGTCAGCTATTTCAGAGAAAGCCAGGATCAGACATGGAGTTATCTAGGAAAGATTTGTGGAAATTCCTTATGTCTGATGGGCATGATCCAAGGCTACTACATAGAAAGACAATGAGAGTGTCACAGGATCTGTATAAAGAGAACCATTGCCAGTCAGGACTGAGAGGGACAGAGAAGGGACTTGGAGGAAAAATAACTTCAGAGGCAAAACCATGGAGGCTGAGGTCTGAAGTCAAGAAGCCTCAGGACAATAGAACAGACCCACCCAAGTCCGTGAAGAGGGTGGGTTTGCCCCAAAAGCAGATGTTGGGCCTTCCACCTCATTGCAGTGGAAGAGTCATGTTGTGACTCTTGTGGTTTGGGGAAAGCCTGGCTGCCACCACGTGAAGGGGTTGAGTTTGTGCCCTAAAGATGGCAGAGAACCCAGGTGCAGCCCTGACTCTTGGAGAGGGTGGAGGTGAGAAAAAGGTGGTCTCCTCAGTGTCGCCCAAGGTTGCATTTGGAGAGAGTCAAGCCACTGCATAGGCCCTTGGGAAGGGTGGGGCTGCTGCTTTCAGAAGCCCTGAAGATAAATGACTCTCAGACTTTGAAATCTAATGGACTTTGCCCTGTGGGTTTTCGAAACTGTATGGGTCCAGTGACCCCTGTGTTCTTTCCTCTGTATGGAAATGTGCATATGTACCCCATGTCTATTCCTCCTTTGTATGTTGGCAGCAAACAACTTGTTATTAGTTTTCAAAGGTCCAGAGACAGGATAATTTTGCCTTAAAACAGACGATGCTTGCAACTAACTTTGAGATTTTATACTGGTTTTAACCTTGTATTGTATTTGTAATGCCACTGAAATGGTTTAAGGTTCTCTGATATTGTTATAGAATGAATGTATATTGTATATGGAAAAACATGTCTTTTTTAGGGTCCAGAGAGTGGAATGTGCTGGTTTGAGAGGATGTTTGTCCCCTAGAAAAGCCATGTTTTAATCTGAATCCCATTTCATAGAAACAGAATAATTCCTATTCAATGCTGTATGTAATTAGATCATCTCCCTGGAGATGTAACCCAATCAAGAGTGGTTGTTAAGCTGTATTAGGGGAGATGTGTCTGCACACATTAGGGTGTGTCTTGATTAGTTTCTGAAGTCCTATAAAAGAAGAAACATTTTGGAGAATGAAGGAGATTCGAAGAGAGCAGAGAACGCTGCAGCACCACAAAGCAGAGAGTCCATTAGCTAGCGGTTTGGAGATGAAGAAGGAAAATGCCTCCAGGGAGCTTCATGAAACAGGAAGCCAGGAGAGAAGGTTAGTAGATGATGCTGTGCTCACCACGTGCTCTTCCAGCTGAGGGAGGAACCATGACTATATTCACCATGTGCCTCATCAGATGAGAGAGAAACCCTGAACTTCATTGGCCTTCTTGAACCAAGGTATCTTTCCCTGGATGCCTTTGATTGGGAATTTCTACAGATTTGTTTTAATTGGGACATTTTTTTCAGCTTTAGAACTGTAAACTAGCAATTCCTCTTTTTAAAAGCCATTCTATTTCTGATACATTGCATTCTGGCTGCTAGCAAACTTGAAGATACACATTTCCATTCTATGATGGGATGCTGCTGCACATGCCCAACTTTATGGCTTGGTGGGTCAGACAACACCTAGCTCATGTTAGGCAACTCAGGTCTCAGGGTAACTTGGTGGGCACATGGTCAAGCATTCAGTCTCTACTAAGGCCCAGTTGCAGGCCAAAAGTTTTTCTCAAAAGGAGAATGGTTATCTGCAGCATATGATATGGCTTTGCTCCAAAATCCAAGGGTTTTTGTTGTGATTCTCCAGAAGGCACCTGCCAATGTCTCCAGACAGCATCCCTATTTGCCACTGACACTTCTAGCACCATTGGATCTGCTGGATCATATTGTCCAAGTGGCAGAGCAGCTTGTACAGCAGCCAGAACCTGACATAGAGCCTCCCCTTGTTCAGTTTCCCACTCAAAATTAGCTGCTTTTCTGGTCACTCGATAAATAGGCTGGAGTAATACACCCAAATGAGGAATATGTTGTCACCAAAATCCAAAGAGACCAACTAGACATTGTGCCTTTTTTTGGTCATAGGAGGGGCCAGATGCAGCAACTTATCCTTCACCTTAGACGGGATATCTTGACATGTCCCATACCACTGGACGCCTAGAAATTTCACTGAGGTGGAAGGCCCCTGTATTTTTGTTGGATTTATCTCCCATCCTCTGACATGCAAATGCCTTACCAATAAGTCTAGAGTAGTTGCTACTTCTTGCTCACCAGGTCCTGTCAGCATGATATCATCAATATAATGTACCAGTGTGATGCCTTGTGGGAGGAGGAAAAGATCAAGATTTCTCTGGAGACGATTATGACATAGGGCTAGAGAGTTGATATACCTATGAGGTAGGACAGTGAACATATGTTACTGACCTTACCATATGAAAGCAAACTCTTCTCGTGGTCCTTACTAACAGCCATTGAGAAAAAAGCATTTTCCAGATCAACAGCTGCATACCAGGTACCAGGTGATGTATTGATTTGCTCAAGCAATGATACCACATCCAGAACAGCAGCTGCAATTGGACTTACCACCTGATTCAGTTTATGATAATCCCCTGTCATCTTCCAAGACCCATCTGTTTTCTGCACAGACCAAATAGGAGAGTTGAATGGGGATGTGGTGGGAATCACCACCCCTGCATCCTTCAAGTCATTGAGAGTGGCAGTAATCTCTGCAATCCCTCTAAGAATCCAGTATTGCTTCTGATTTACTATTTTTCTAGATAGGGGGAGTTCTGGTGGCTTCCACTTGGCCTTTCCTATGATAATAACCCCCACTCCATGAGTCAGAGAGCCAATGTGGGGATTCTGCCAGTTGTTTAGCATGTCTATTTCAATTATGAGTTCTGAAACTTGGGAAATAACTACAGAATGGGTCTGGGGGTCCACTGGATCCACTATGAGACAGACCTGAGCTAAAACTCCATCATTTACCTGACTTCTGTAAGCCCCCACTCTGATATTTAGACCAGAATGATATTTTGGCTCCCCTGGAATTAATGGAACTTTTGAACCAGTGTCAAATATCCCCAAAATAGCTGATCATTTCCTTTTCCTCAATGCTCAGATATGATGGTAAATGTTCATTGATCAACTTGGGGAAGACCTGGCAGAAGATTAACAGTATAAATTTGTGGCAGTGTAACAGGGTCTTCCCCCAAAGGAACCTGGCCTCTCCCCTCATTCAAGGGGCTCCGGGTCTGTAAACTGTCTCAAGTATGAACATTGATTAAGGGGCCGTGACTTTCTGCTTTCGTAATTCAAGTTAGATTTCTGTTCACTTGACCTAGAACTCATTTGCTTATACAGCTCAAACAAGAATTTAGTAGACTGCCCACCTATTGTACTTCTAGGTACCCCATGATCTACTAGTCAATACCACAAGTCTCTGTGAGCCATATTATTTTGACTCTTGTTTTGAGTCTGCTGTCCATTATGATAGCCACGTCCACCTTGTCTTTGGTGATTAAATGCTGCCACCTGGCTTCTGCCAACTTGGGATCTGATTACCACCATTGTGCTTAAGGATTCCAGCTCAGTGAAAGCAATTCCTACAGTAATATCTGACCTACAGAGAAGGGCAACTACAAAGCTCTTCAGGGATGATGGAGTTTCACAAACTTATTTCTCACAGTTCTGGTAAAGACATTCCTGGGGTGTAAGAGCAGGATTTCTATGATAAATCCATTCTAACATTCCAATCTCTCTACACCTTTGGATACCCTCATCTGCATTGTACCAAGACAGTTCCGACACTTCAACTTCAGGTAATGTCAGCCACCTTTTGATCCATGTTTCAGCCAGCCATCCAAACAAACTGTTAATGCCTTTTCTAACCCTTCAAGCTAAAATACTGAATATAAAATCTCTGCTTAGTGGGCCTATATCAATAAATTCAACCTGATCCAGATTTATATTCCTCCCACCATTATCCCACACCCTTAAAACTTATTGCCACACATATTCCCCCAATCTCTGTCTATATAATTGGGGTATAATGTACTTCCTCATAGGTGACACTCTGTACCTCACCTTTTGGGGCCTGTTGGGACTTTAGTATAGTTATAGGTCTGGAGAAAAGTGGGGTGGTGGGGGTGGGTCATGAAAAGAATGAGAAGTATCTTCCAAGCCATTTGCTTCAGGGCATTCATTTGCAGTTTCATCTGGTGAAACAGGATTAATTACTCTAGGGCTAATCCCTTCAGGTGGAGGTTGGGTGGCCAATTCCTCAAGGCAGGCTGGAGGTGGGGTGGCTATGTCCTCAGGGAAGACTATTACAGTGTTATCTAGAAAAGACTCAGAATGACCTAGATTTTCCTCCTCTCCACCGACATCATTATCAATCCATATGTCACCATTCCATTTTTCAGAGTCCCACTCTTTTCCAAATCAATGACCTCACTTTAATGGCAGACACCATGCAAAATTGAGATTTCAATTTACATTGTAAAGTTGCTACTCTAAAAATAAGAATCTGAGTCTGATTTTTGGAGACTTCAAGTCTGTGGCTACAGGAAATAAGATTTTCCTTCAGGGCACTCATAAGAAATGTTTACATCTGTCATATGGTGCCTAAGCTTTTCACTTCAGCTTATCTCTTTTTCTCATTAATCAATACAGTATATTTAACAACAACCAGCCAACATCTCTATACTTCCTATGTCCACAAAACTGTGAAAAGTGGTCAAAAATATTATCCCCCAGAGCCTGGCTTCATATAAGGAAAGCATTAGAAGAATTCAATGGTGATATTTTGACAATCTCTTTTGCCAGTTCACTCCTTGGATTGGCAGCATCATTTTGATTATGGGAAACAGAGTCTTTAGCCTTTGAGTCCAGTCATAGTAGAAAACCAATTGTAAAAACCCATTTTTAAGATTCTGTTTCTTAGGAACCACCCCCAGTACCAAGCTGTATTAGCTAGGGTTCTCTAGAAAAACAGAATCAGCAGTTGATATTTATAGATACAAAATTTATGAAAGTGTCTCATGTAACCATGGGAATGCAGAATCGAGTCTGTAGGAAAGGCAGCAAGCTGTCAACTGGCTAAGGTCCTCAACAAACTCTCAGGAGAGGCTGGCTGGGCAACCATGGGAATGTAAGGTTATGAGGTCTGTAGGGCAGACTGTGAAGCTGGAAACTCCAAGGAAGGGTCTGGATGAACTCCAGAAGAGAGGCTCAGTGGCTGAAGCAGAAAGAGAGACTGTTTCTTCTGAATCCTCCTTAAAAGCCTTCTGGTGATTAGATTAAATGTCACTCATTGCAGAAGACACTCCCCATAGCTGATTACAGACACAATCACCTGTGGATGTTGTCAATGTAATGATGATTTAAGTCCATGAAATATCCTCATTACAACAGACAGGCCAGCACTTGCCCAACCAGACAATTGGGCACCACCACCTGGCCAAGTTGACACATGAATCTGACTATGACATAGGGGAATTTAATGAATTGCAAGTTTACTGTTCTAAACCTATAAAAATGTCCAAGCTAAGGCATCTATGGAAAGATATCTTAATTCAAGGAAGGTCAATGGGTCAGGAACACCTCTGTCAGCTGGAAAGCCACATGGCTGGCATCTGCTGGTATCTTGCTCCTGGGCTCCAGTACTTTCAGCCTCCATCCCGTGGGGGTTCCTCACTTTGCTTCTCCAGGGCTGGTTTTCATCTTTTGGCTTTCCTTGGCTCTCTACAGCTTCTGGCTTGCTTAACATTTCATGGTGACATCTGCTGGACTCCAAACATCTGTGTCAGCTATCTATCTCCATTGGCACTGTCATTTTTTGTGGGATCTCTCCAAAATGTTTCCTCCTTAGATTCCAATAAACTAATCAGGATCCACTCCTGGAATAGGTGGAGTCACATCTCCATCTAATCAGAAGGTCACACCCACAGTTGGGTGTGTCACATCTCTGTGGGGATAATCTAATAAAAATTTATACCCTATGATATTGAGTTAGAATTAAAATAAGTGGCTGCTCCCCTAAGATTGGATCAGAATAAAATATGGCTTTTCTCAGATACATAATAGATTCAAACCAGCACACTGTCCTTTCCATAGTTCATCAGCTTCTTCCTCCCACTCCTTCCTGGATGTCCACATTGTTCTTCTCACCTCCAGAGTTTCAAAATAGTTGTTTTAGACAGTTCCTGTCTGTATAATAGTTGCTCTAGTGAAAGAACTGAGTCCTGGAACTCGTTACTCCATGATCTTTCCTGGAAGTCAGTCCCACTGAGATATTTTTAATATTAAGAAACCCAACTTATTATTCTTTTCTTGCATCATGGTTTTAATGTTGATTATGAAAATTAATCATGAAACTTAAGATCAACTAGATTTTCTCCTGTTTTCTTCTAATATGTTTTTTTTGTTTTGCCTTTTACATTTAGATATATGATCCATTTTGAGTTACTTTTTGTGGAAGGTGAAGATCTTTACCTCTCTCTATGCACACACACACACACACACACAAGCATACCTTGTTTTACTGTGCTTCACAAATATTGCATTTTTTACAATTTGAAGTTTTGTGTCAGTTCTGCATTGAGTAAGTCTTTCAGTGCCATTTTCCCAACAGCATGTGCTCACTTTGTGTCATGTGTCATATTTTGATAATTCTTGTGGTATTTCAAACTCTTAAATTATTATATCTGTAATTTATTTTCCTTTTTTTCTTTCTTAAAGAATATATGTGGAACACTTCATGAATTTGCGTGTCATCCTTGCCCAGGGGCCATGCTAATCTTCTCTGTATTGTTCCGATTTTAGTACATGCACTGCCGAAGTGAGCACTGATCAGTGATTTTTGATATTACTATTGCAATTGTTTTGTGTTGCCATGACCCATGCTCATATAAGACAGCCAATATAATCAATAAATGTTGTGTGTTCTGACTACCCCACTGACCTATTTCCCAATCTCTGTCCCTCTCCTCAGGCCTCCTTATTTCTTAAGACAACAGTTTTGAAATTAGGCTAATTAATAACATTACAATGGCTTCTAAGTGTTGAAGTGAAAGGAAAAACCACATGTCTCTTACTTTAAATCAAAGCTAGAAATAATTAAGCTTAGTGAGGAAAGCATGTCAAAATCTAAGATAGGTAAAAGACTCAATCTCTTGCAACCAAATAGTCAAATTGTGACTACAAAGGAAAATTCTTAAAGGAAGTCCAAAATGCTACTCCACTGAAAGAAAAAATGACAAGAAAGCAACAACCTTATTGCTGTTATGGAGAAAATTTTAATGATCTGGACAGAAGATCAAACCAGCCAAAGCATTCTATTAAGCCAAAGTCATATTCAGAGCAAGGCCCTAACTCTCTTCAATTTCATGAAGGCTGAGAGAGGTGAGAAAGCTGCAAGAGAAAAGTTTGAAGCTAGGAGAGGTTGATGCATGAAGTTTAAGGAAAGCAGCCTTCTCCATAACATTAAAGTGTAAGCTGAAATAAAATGCAATTGTGGAGGTTATAGCAGGTTACCCAGAACATCTAGCTAATATAATTCATGAGGTTGGCTTCAGTGAATAACAGATTAGTCATGTAGATGAAATGGCTTCATATTGGAAGAATATCATCTAGGACTTTTATAATTAGGGAAGAGAAGTCAATACATGTCTTCAAATTTTCAAAGGATAGGCAGACTTTCTTGTTAAGGGCTAGTGGAGATGGTGAGTTTAAATTGAAGCCAATACTCATTTAACATTCTAAAAATCCTAGGGCCCTTAAGAATTATGCTAAATCTACTCTGTTTGTGCTCTCTAAATGAAACAACAAAGCCTGAATGATAGCACATCTGTTTACAACATGGTTTGTCAGATATTTTAAGCCCATTATGAAGACTACAGCTCAGGAAAAAAAGATTCCTTTCAAAATGACTGTTCATTGTTACTCCAGAGCTCTGATGGAGATGTACAAGGAGATTAATGCTGTTTTCATGCCTGCGAACACAAAATCCATTCTGCAGCCCGTGGATCAAAGAGCCATTTAGAATGTCAAGTCTTTTTATTTAAGAAATACATTTTGCAAGGCTATAGCTGCCATAGATCAGTGATTCCTCTGATGGATCTGGGCAAAGTCAATTGGAAACCTTCTGGAAAGGAGTCACCATTCTAGATGCTGTTAAGAACATTCAGAGTAAAAAGTTAAAATATTAACATTGACAAGAGTTTGGAGGAAGTATATTCCAATCCTCCTAGATAAATTTGAGGGGTTCAAGACTTCAGTGGAGGAAGTAACTACAGATATGGTGGAAATTGCAAGATATTAGAATTAGAAGTGGAGGACATATATGTGACTATGAATTGCTGCAATCTCAGAATAAAACTATAATGGATGAGGAGTTGCTTCTTATGGCTGAGTAAAGAAAGTGGTTTCTTGAGATAGGATCTACTTTTGGTGATGATGTTTTAACATTGTTGAAATGACAGCAAAGCATTTAGAAAATTACATAAACTTGGCTGACAAAGGAGTGAGAGGATTGGCCCCAATTTTGAAAGAAGTTCTACTGGGTAAAATTCTATCAAATAGCATCACATGCAACAGTAATAAATCCTTCATGAAAATAAGAGTCAACTAATGTGACACGTGTCATTGTGGTTTTAAGAAATTGCCACAAACACCACAGCTTTCTGAAATCACCACCCTGATCAGTCAACAGGCATCTACATTGAGGATCCATCAGCAAATAGATTATGACTTACAGAAGGCTCAGATGATAATTAGCATTTTTTTTTAGCAATAATGTATTTTTAAATTAAGGTATGTACATTGATTTTTAGATATAATGCTATTGTACTCTAAACATAACTTTTTACGCATTGTGAAACCAAAAATAAAATTGTTATAAATAACAATAAAACAAGATAAAATAATTTATTATGATATTTGCTTTATTGTGGTCATCTGGAACCAAACCCACAATAGCTTTGAGGTGTATCTTTATACACACACACATATATTCAGATATGGGCGTCTAATTTTTCAAGCTCCATTACTTAAGAAACTGTTCTTTCTCCAGTGAATTGAATCTGTTAAAAATTAAATTTCATAAAAAATTAGTTGACTGTATTTGTGTTAATCGATTTCTGGCCTCTCTCTTTTATACCATTGATACATGAGACCTTTCTTTCAATAATACCATATTGTCTTGATTATGCTAAAGCTGTAGTAATTCTTGAGATCAGGTAATGAGTCCTCCAACTTCGTTCTTCTATTTTAGTAAATTGTTGGATAGTCTAGGTGTTTTGTCTTTTCATATAAATCTTAAATAAGTTTTTTCTATATCTATAAAATAGCTTCTTTGATTTTATTGGGCTCTATAGAGCAAATTGGAAATAACTGACTTTTAACAAGATTGAGTTTTCTAGTCTATGAAAATGGGATATTTATCCATATTTTTAGAATTTAGATTTCTTCCATCATTGATTTGTAGTTTTCTGCCTACAAATCTTGTATATATTTTGTTAAACATCTGCATAACTATTTTATTTTTAGTGTAAATGCTATTGACACCTTCATTTGAAAGTCCAATTTCTCATTATTGACATTAAGAAAGCATTTGACTTTGGCATAACAACCTTCTGTCATGCAAACTTCCTGTACTTGTTTTGTAATTTCATGACACTTCTTGTAAATTCCTTGTTGTTTTTTCCCCATGGTCAATACTATAATCTGTGAATAAAGACAGCTTCATTTATTTTCCATTCCAATCTATATACCTTTTCTTTATTTTTGTTATCTTATGGCATCATCTATGACTGCCAGTGTAGTGTTGAATACAAATGATGTGAGAGGAAATCTTTGCCTTATTTCAGATCTCAGAAAACAAATGTCCAGTTACTTATTTCTTACATAAATAATGTTAGCTGCAGATTTTTTTTCACATATGTTAAAGTTCCCCTTTATTTCAAGTTTGCTGAAAATTTTAATCATGAGTGGGTGTGGAATTTGTCATTCAATTGTGAAATGATAGAATAATATGATTTTTCTTCTTTCTTTGCTTTTTTGAAACACTCTTACATAACAGGAGTAATGCATTGTAGGATTTAATTTGCTGCTATTGTGTTGAGGATTTTAGTTTCTGTATTCATAAGATATATTGGTGTGTATTTTTCTTTTTGTTTTTTTTGTTTTAATCTGTTTTTGGTGTTAGGGTAATACTGGCCTCATAGAATGAGTGAGGGAGAGTTCCCACTGTCTTTACTTTTTGGAAGAGACTGTAGAGAATAAGTATTATTTCTACCTTAAATATTTGTGAAGTCATGTAGAACTGGTGACTTCTTTTTAGAAGGTTACTTTTTTTTAATTCAATTTTTATAGATATAAGACTATACAGATTGTATATCTCTCCTTGTGTGATATTTGATCATTGGTGTTTTGCAAGGAGTTAGTCTATTTCATCGAGGTTAGCAAAAGCGTGAGATAGAGTTGTTCATAATACTCATTTATTATCTTTTTAATTTTCAGTGGTTCAGGGGTGATAATCTCTGCATCATTTCTGACATTGTAAATTTGTGTCTTCTCTCTTTTTTCTTGACTAGTTTGGCTTGACGTTTAACATTTGTATTGATCTCTTCAAAGAACTATCTTTGGTTTTGTTTGTTTGCTATATTATTTTCCTGTTTTCAATTTCATTGCTCTCATTTCTGTTATTTCCTTTTTATCTACTTGCATTAACCATAATTTACTCTTCTTTTTCTTGTTTCTTAAGCTGAAGCTTAGGCTATTGGTTTTAAATTTTTCTTCTTTTTCTACTATATGCATTTAATACTATAAATTTCCCACCAAGCATGACTTTTGCTGTATCACAAATTTTGACATGTTTTACTTTTATTTCATTTAGTTCAAAATATTTCTTTAATTTCTGTTGAGAATTCTTCTTTGACTCATGGCTCATCTATAAGCGCATTGTTTAATTTCAAAATATTTTGAGATTTTTCCAGCTATTATTTGTGTTATTTACTTATAGTTTAATTCCTTTGTGACCTGAGAGAGTACTTTGTATGATTTTTATTCTTTTATATCTGTTTAGGTTCATTTGATGGCACTGAATGCTGACTAGGTGAATTGTCCATATGAGCTTGAATACAGTATATATTCTACTATTGTTGGATGGAGCATTATATAGATCATGCTTTATATGAAATATAACTGCAGTTGATCAATAGTACTGCTCAGGTCATCCATATCCTTGCTGATTTTCTGCCTGAGCAATGTTTCAATTAATCAGAGAGGGATATTAAAGTGTCCAACTATAGTAGTGGTATTGCCTCTTTTTCCTTCAGTTCTATTACATATGGTCTCATATATTTTGATGCTCTCATTAGGAGAATGTAGGTTTAAGATTGTAATATGTTTCTGAAGAATTAACCCCCACCAAATTAAATAATGCCTCTCTTCAGCCTTGTTTATATTCTTTGTTCTGAAGTATGCTTTGTTTGAAATTGATATAGCTACTACAGATCCCTTTTGATTAGTCTTAGGATGGCAAATCCTTCTCCATCCCTTTACTTTTAATCCATCCCTCCACTTTTACATTTTCTAAATTTTTATATTTAAAATAGGTTTCTTATAGATAACTTGTGGTCAGGTATTTTTAAACCTATTCTCACATTTTCTGTTGTTGACTTGGTATATTTAGGCTATTCACATTTGAAGTGAGAATTGATAGATTTGGATTAATATGAATGAAACTGTAGTTTTCACTGCATTTGGTTTTTATCTCCCACCTCTTTTTTCTGTCTTCTCTGGTTTTAATTGGGCATTTTGTTTAATTCCATTTTCTCTCATCTTTTAGAGCATCAATTCCCTACAATTTCCTTGGTGCATAACCCAGAGTTTAAAATATACATTTCTAAGTAATCTAAGTCCACTTTCACATAACAAATGTGTATTATAGTTACCATAAAATAAGGTATTCTCATTTTCCCTTTATCACTCCTTGTTATTTTGTTGCCATTCATTTCATTTATGCATATGCTGTAAATACTCAATATGGTTACTACTAATTACTTTAAACTTTAAACAAATTATTACCATGTAGGTCACTTAAATGTGAGAAATAAATTTTTTTAATAATATTTTCATTTGTTTTCTTCCTGATGCTTTTCCTTTCTTTATGTAGATCTGAATTTCTGATCTACATTATTTCGTACTGTCTAGAGAACTTAAATGAAGTTCCTTTAAAAGAAATATTAGCAGAACATTTCTGAAAGAACAGGTCCATTGATAATGAGTTTTCTGTTTTTGTTTGCTTATAATATACATATTTCTTCAATTTTGAATGGTTATTTTGCCATATATATAAGTATAGTTTTGGTAGGATTTTTCTTTCAACCATTTAAATATTTCCCTCCACTCTTGCTTGCAAGGTTTAAGCTTTATTTCTCATCTTTGTTCTTTTATAAGTAAGATGTGCTGTCCCTTGCCTTATGTTCATGCAAAATTTTTCTGTATCTTTAGTGTTGTGCAGTTTGATTATCATATGTCTAGGTGTAATCTTTTTTTTGGTATTTATTCTGCTTGTTGCTTCTCGAGCTTATTGTTTCTGTAGTTTGGCTTATATAACTGATTTTGTAGTACTTTTGTCCCTTCTCATGTCATTTTTTTTTCTGTCCCATTAGTTCTTTCGTCTTTTGGTATTCTAACTATTTGTGTGTTACACCTTTTGATATTGATCCATAGATCCTAGATAATCTGTTTTGTTTTATGTTTCAACATCTCTTTCTCTTTTTTCTTTGCATTTAAACTTGGAAAATTTCTATTGACATTTATTCAAGTTCACTAATTAATTTGTTGGCCATTTCAAGTCTACTTATGGGCCCTTTGAAGGCATTCTTCCTTTTTATTATTTTGTTTTGGATTTCCAGCCTTGTCATTTGATCATTTCTTAGCATTTCCATTTATTTATTATATTATTGATCTGCCTTAGTTTTCCTGAGCTGCTATAAAAAAATCCACTCAATGGGTTGAATTAAGCAGTCAGAATTTATTGTCTCACAGTTTCAGAGGCAGGAAAGCTTGCTTCCTCATGGGGTCAGTAGCATACTGATTGCTTCAATTCTTAGAATTCCTTGGTTTGTGTTTCTACTATGGTCACACAGCAATGCCCTCTCTTTTCTGACTTCTGTGTCTGCTGCATCCTCTTTACAAGATCTCCAGTAACCTAGATTAAGACCCATCTTCATTTATTTGGGTCACACCTTAACAAAAAGTAGCATCTTCGGGAGGTCCTATTTATAATGTATTTGTACCCACAGGAATGTAAGTTAAGAACATGTTGGGGTATATAATTCAAACTAACACACCATTTATTCTTATTCATTGCCTATATTTTTCCATTAGAGTCCTTAATATATTAATCATAGTTATTTCAAATCCATGTCTGATGATCCCAACATCTACATTATCTCTTATTCCTTTACTGGTGAGGATTTTTCTCTTAAAACTTTTTCTTGCCTTTTAGTAGGCCTTGTGATTTTTTGTTGAAAGTTACACTGTACTGGATAATAGAAACTTAGGTGAATACACCTCTACTTTAAAGATTTTATGTTAACCTGGATGAGAGTCAGAATGTGCTTAAGGTTTGCTGCAGCTATAGGTACCAGAGGCTTTAGACTCTTTTCCAGCATTTTTGTCTGCCTTTTGACTTTGGTCTTCCCTAAGTACTCCTCCTCAGAAAGAGTCTGCATCTTGCAGCTGTTGGGTTGTAATTCACTGTTATTATTCTGGAGCCCTGTTATTATAGTGGTATGTGTGGGGGAAGGAGAACATTCTGTAATCTTTTGATCATACCTCAGTCAATTAGTGGGCCAGTGTCTTTTGAATGTGGACTTTACAAGTAGTGTTGTAGCTTATTTTCCCTTCCCTTCCATGGTTAGAGTATTTCCAGTCTACCTCCTTGAGGTCCTGAAGCCTGTTGACTATTTTCCATCCTTAGGTAATGCAAGTTGATCAGAGGGGACTGCAGAGGGAAAGATTCCCTCCCTCCACCTGGGATAAGGCTGTAGCAAAGTCCTTTCCCATGGAGGTAGGTCTTTATTGGAGAGAAGACTTGGAGTATTTCATAATGATCACTCCTCCCTTCTGCCTGTCATAGCCATGAGGATATCTTTCTTGAGTCCTCACCTTGAGAATCTGAGGAGGCTTCTGGAAGTGGATCCCAGAAAGAGTGGAGACTCCTTAAGACTCAGAGACCAGTAGTTTTCACTCCCATGTTAGTCTTCCTTCAGCCTCCAGCATTTTCTCAAAATTACCATTAGCTGCTCCTGTCAATTCATGACTCCAGAGGCTTCTGATCCCCATAAGCAGATCTCAGTTTGTGTCTTTCTGGATGTACCTTTGTCTCCAGATTTCAAGGTGGTAGTTTCCTCTGTGATCTCAGTTCTATGTACAGTCCAAGAAAATGGCTAATTTTCTGTTTGCTTCAATTTTTCTTATTATTAAAAGGGAGGACCATTTCCAAGCTCTTTACCAGTTGAGTTAAAACTAGAAGTCTTCCTTCTCCTAAGTCATTAAACTCTCACTTTTGCTTCCGAACCCTGGTCAGGGGTCAATTCTAGCACCAGGCCCTACATGATATCCCTCTCTATTGACCCAGGAGGCATATAGTATTACATTTTATGTTTATATATATTAAGGAATAGTACTGACTTACCTTTCTTGTTTTCCTTTCCAGATTATGAATATCTTGATTTATTTCATAATTACTAGAATCTTCCAGGGACTTGGCTCACAATAAAGGGTCAGTGAATGTTTGCATGGTAGACCCAACAGGTAGCCTCCTCTTTCTGTATCATTTGGCCTCTGAAAAGGGATTCCCTATTACTGGTTCATTCTACCTACCATCAACCAAGTCTGGAGTAGAAGGTATAACAAATTGAATTTAATTGATATCTGGTAATCAAATGATGGAGACTACTTAAGATTGGGAGTTCATGGAAAGCCTGTTCCTTATTGGCACAAGCCTGCCTGGATGAGAACACTTTACAAAGGTTGGGAGTTGGGAGAGTGGCACAAGGGAAGGAGTCTGGTACAGTTCAGTCATCATGAGGGAAGAAAGAGCCCAGTGCCTTTAGGAACCTAAGTGTGGCAAGAGCAGAGTTAGGAGTGTGGTGGAGACAAAAAAGGAAAACAAGGACCAGATGATGTCTAGTCACATAGACCATGTTTTTCTAACTGTATTCAATAATCACTTAAGGTTTTAAAGCAATGAATGATACATTACGTATTTTATGAACGTTTCTATGGCTATTACATGAAATATGGATTTAAGGCATTAATATGGAATTTAGGGGGCAGTTTGTAGGCTACTCAATTAGTCCAGGCAGAGATGAGTTGGCTTAAAGTTGATTGAATACAGCATAAAAATCTGAATCAAAAGAGGGAAAGCCCAACTCCATGCCTGTGTGACTTCAAAGCCTTTGATGGACACAAACATTTCTCTGCATCTAGAAAGCAGTCACACATCTCAAGGTAAAACCTTTTGGGCCAGATCATGGAATCTGATGCATGGTTGGCAAGGGAATAAGGAAAATTGGAGAAGCAGTTATACAGCCCAGTGTGAATGGCAGAAATACCATTCCATGGAGTTTGAACATTTTGAATAATAAAAAGGGGAACCGATGAAGATCATAAGCAGGAAAGTAGTGTGTACATATTAGTTAGAAAGAAGTTTAAAAAAAAGATTACATCAGACAGATTAGGTCAAGGGGCTTGCTTATTAATAACTATCATCTATGCCTATTGCAGTGCCTGGCTCCTAGAAGGCACTCTGCAGATATTTGTTAAATAAATTAATGGTTGATAGAATTAAAGTGAGAATGAAGAGGTCACATCAGCCAAGGATCAAGAAAATGCTGTTTTCCCCATTTAATCAAAGTTACCTCATAAATTGACATTAATTAAATGTTTCAGTCTCTTGCTCAGAATTACCAACTCTTTCTGCCTGGTCACCAGATGTTTGCTGCAGAGAATAGCTGCTTGTCTCTTCTGTACAGTTGGCGACCAAAATTGAATCTATCCAGAAAGGCTGGTACCATTATTTCAGCTACTTACCTGGAATTTTGATGAATGATCATGAATCAAGCAGTTGATAATTATAAATCCTTAATATTTGCTGACCAAGGCTGGGACAATATAATCAATGAGAATGACTGTGAGAGGTTCATTATTGAATAATTAATTATACCTCCCTAATCAGTTTAGGTAGGAGCCCACTGCTGGGATCCCTTCACTGTTGGAGGATTGGGAGATTTAACGCTTGGGAATTGGTCCACTCCTGGGCAAAGGTACTGATTATGATGGACAGGGACTTAATGAATGTGGTTGAATTAATGGTTGCAGGTGAACTCAGACTAGATCACTGCTCCCTGGGGCTGTCCGTCTTCCAATTTCATTGAATTTTAGGCTGGGGATTTTAGATATTAAGACAATTCTGGCTAGGCTCTTCTGCTCCTGTCAGACTCATGCTTTTCTAGACAATGAAGCCCCACATCCAAACCCTTCCCGCTTCTTGTCTCCCCACAAACTCCATTTCTATCTACACCCCATTTGTTCAAATTCTCTCTGCCTCCTGAATGTCCAAACTCTTTTATTCAGTATTGCAAACAGAACAAAATGAAACAAAGACAACAAAAACCCTAGTTCCATAGATTATGGCTTAATTGGTTATAAAGCGATAGATAACTTGAATACTCATATTTATCTCTTCTAATAGACTGAAGCTGTACATACCCCCATGAAGGGAGTTCACACTAGTTTTGCATATATGAGGAAAAATAAATGATTACTTTCAGCTAGTGGCAACCAGGAAGGTTTCATAGGGAGGCAGCACCTGGCTGGGGTGTGAAGGATGGTCTGTGTCTTGGTAGAGGTGCACAGTCTTTTTCATAATGAAGAGGAAATTGTTTTCTAGCCTTGTGGCTTTGACTCCAGGGAGTTTCATTTTGAGAAATAAGAGGAGCCATTGGCTCTGACTTAGCTCACAGATGAGCTTTGCTCTATAGTACATAATTGTTTAATTAAGCCTTTATTACTTCTTATTGGAATGCTGCAGGCCTCTGGGTGCACTGCAGATCTTTTAGGGGTAAATCAATATATGTGAAATACGTCAAAATATGGGGAATTAGAAGCAAGAAAATGAAACATGCAGAAATTTCAAGAAAGGAAGCCAAATAAGAAGAAACAACTCTAAGAAGTGACCCTGTAGGTAAGAGAGAAACAGAGTAGAGTTGGAGAGAAATGGTCTCAAATAGATCAAAGAATGTAGGGGTGCTCTTAGAAGACAGAATCTCTTCATAGTATTCCTAATGTTCTTTCTCTATATTTGCCCACCAAAAACTAAACTCCATCCTTGGCAGCTGCCTTTCTTTAATTCTCATCCAAACCTGCTTCTCTGTCCTCAGTAGAATGTCTTGGAGGGAAGACGCAATATCCCTCACCCAGGGTTTTTTTTTTTTTTTTTGCTTTGTTCTTGCACCACTGTACTGCCCCAATCAACTCTCATGGTCATGATAAGCTGTTGCATGTGTGAATTTCCAGGTTGCTATTTCATGGCTGACCTAATGGGAATCCTTGTTTCTGCCTTGAATGTCCCATAGGCACCTCTCACTCTCAGGTCTAACACCAAACTCAGGCCTTCCCTCCCATCCTGCTCTGGGATTTCCTGTGTTGACAAAGGACACCTCTATTCAAAGACACCCAAACTGAAACCCTGAGAGAATCAACCTAGACTCCACTTCCACCTCACTCTCCAAAGCTATCTCTACTGTAGTATTTGCCCCACTCAACTCAGATACTGGTTTGTACCTGTTTGCCACCTAGACTGCTCATACTCATCTCTTGGCCATTGCAAGAGGCACTTTCCTTGCCAGGAAAGCCTCCCCAGACTCTTCTCCAGCTGTCATGTTGTCCCTCTTCAATCCTCGGCAGTGACACTGATGCAACACTACTCTTGATGATCCCACATCTGCAGAATTCTGGGAGCTCTCATAGCATGCTACTTTTCATTTATGTTGCATTGCTTAAGGACTTCCTGTAAACTGTGTGGCTTCATTCCTCCAAGCTAATCGTAGCATCCTCACCACCTATCTCTGGGCCTCTTCTTAGTCTTCCTGTGGACTCTGGCCGGCCTGCTTTGGTTCTATAACTGTGGCTAAGAGCAATCATGAGGAACATCAGGGAAATGTTGACATCAGAATCAAGTTCCCAAAGCTTGACCCCATGTCCCTAGCAGTCAGATATATAATATATAAATATTTTATTGGCAAGATGAAAGATGTCCTTTGGAAGAAAAATAAGTGAATTGGAGGAGAGAAAGGGAAATACCATATAACAGGCATGGTACTGTGCAATATCACCTATCAGCCCTTACTTTTTAAGTACATTTTTTGAGATATAATTTGAATACCAAAAATTTCACTGATTTACTACATAAAATTCAGTATTTTTAGTGTACTCACAGTTTTGTGAAACCTTCATCATAATCAATTTTGGCGTATTTTTATGACCCCAAAGAAAACCTCTACTCCATACAGCCGTTCCCCATACCATCCCTCTGCCACCACACGACCCCAGGAAACCCAGTAATCTACTTCCTGTCTCTATTTTCATATTCTGAACTTTTCACATAAATGGGATCATATGATGTGCGATCTTTTGTAATTAGCTTCTTTCATTTCATGTAATGTTTTAAGGTTCAACCATGTATCAGTACTTCAATTCTTTTTATTGCCAAATAATGTCCAATTGTATGTATATGCCATGTTTTTTATCCATTCGTCAGGTGATGGAAATTTGTATTGTTGAAATTCTTGAGCTGTTATGGATAATGCAACTATGAACATTCTTACACAAGTATTTATGTGGACATTTTTTTACCTCTTGATTCCATACCTATGGGTACAATTATCGAGTCACATGATAGTTCTGTGTTTAACATTTTGAGAAACTTGCAAACTTCTTTCCAAAGTGGCTGTACCATTGTACATTCCCAAAACAATTCTCGGTTTCTCTATATCCTCATCAAAACTTGTAATTATCCCTCTTAATTATTTTAGCCACTCTAATAGGTATTTCATTGTGGTTTTGATTTGCATTTCCCTAATAACCAATATTGGTGAGCATATTTTAATTTGATTATTGATCAATTGTTTATCTTCTTTACAAAAATATCTATTAAATACTTTGTCTATTATTTAATTTTGTTACTGGTCTTTTATTATTTGGTTGTAAGACTTTTTGTATACAAGCACTTTATCAGACGTATTATTTGCAAATATTTCCTTCTATTCTCTGGTTGTCTTTTCACTTTCTTGTTGGTATTGTTTGCAACATAAAAGTTTCAAATTTTATGTGGTATCGTATCTATCTATCCAATTACATGTATTAGGTTTTGAATCTAAGAAATCAATGACAAACACAATGACACAAAGATTTATTCCTGTGCATTCTAGGAGTTTTATAGTTTTATATCTGATATTTAGGTCTATGATACTTTTGAAGGTAATTATTGTGTATGGTCCAATGTAATTGTCCAATTTTCCAACCTCAGGTGATATTTGAAAAAAAATTTCATTTATTTATTATTAGAAAGTCTATTATTTCTCCCATTGAATTGTCTTTGAACCCTAGTTAAAAACAAATTGGCCATGAATGTAAGGGTTCAATTCTGGGCTTGTAGTACTGTTTCATTGATCCATGCTTATGGTGGGACAGCACTGTCTTCATTACTAGAGCTCTCTAGAAACTTTTGAAATCAGGACGTGTGAGTCCTCCAACTTTGCTCTTCTTTTCCGAGATTGCTTTGGCTATTCTATATTCTTGCATTTCCATATGAATGTTAGGATCAGCATCTCAATTTTTGCAACAAAGCAAAACAAAGTAAAAAACAACATAGCTGGGATTTTGATAGCAATTGCAGTGAATTTGTAGATCTAGTTGGTTAATATTGCCATCTTAATGTGAAAATAGAATATCTTTTCATTTATTTAGATCTTATTCATTTCTATCAACAATACTTTGTAGTTTTCAATGTACATATCTGGTGCTTTTAAAAAAAATTATTCCTAGATATTTTACTCTTTTTGATGTTATTATAAATAGAATTATTTTCTTAACTTCATTTGCAAGTTTTGATTGCTAGTGTATAGAAATGCAATTTATGCTTGCATGTTGATTTTGTATCCTGCGATCTTGCTGAGCTTGCTTATTAGTGCTAATACTTTGTGTATGTGTGTGTACATTCTTTTGGATCTATACTTTAGATCATGTAATCTGCATATAGCAATTGTTTCACTTCTTGCATTCCAGTCTCAATGCCTTTTACTTCTTTTTCTTGTCTAATTGCAATGGCTGGAATCTCCCACCGCCCACTACAATGTTGAATAGAAATGGCAAGATTGAACAGCCTTGTCTTTTCCTGTTCATAAGGAAGAATGTCTCTGATGGTAGCACAAAGGCCAGCAGGGTTGCCTTTGCCACAATGGGCCCAGATGCCAGGTCCAAGAGACAAGAGAGTAACGTCCCTGCTTCAGGCTGAGAGCTCTAACACCTGATGGAATTTGCCTTGCTGGAGTGCAAACTTACTTTATACCAGTGATCTTTTTATTCTGTCCATTTTATCTCTTTCAATGGAGTAATGTCTATCCTATGCTTATCTCAGCATTGCAATTTGGAAGGAGATAACTTAATTTCTAGCTTTGCAAGTTCACAAAACATAGCTGATTTAGATAATTTAGAAGGTTAGATTTGGGACTTGAATTTAATGCAAGGATAGGTTAAGATTTATGGGGATGTTGGGGTGGAGTGAATATATTTTGCACATGGAAGAACATGAATTTTGGGGGCCAGAGTGCAGGCCGTTATTCATTGAATTTTGTCTTCCAAAAAGATAAATTGCAGTCTTCATTCCCACTACCTCAGCATGTGCCATTAACTGGAAATAGGGTCTTTGCAGATATAGTTAGGTAAGATGAGGTCATACTGGAATAGAGAGGGCCAGTAGTCAAATATGCCTGGTGTCTTATAAGAAGAGGAGAGGAGATGTTACAGAAGAGGCAGAGATGGGAGTGAGGCAGCTACAAGCCAAAGATTGCCACAAACATCAGGAGCTGGAAGAGACAGGATAGGTTTCTTCCCTGGAGCCATCAGAGGAAGCATGGTGCTGATCACACCTGGATTTTGTACTTTTGGCCTCCAGAACTGTGAGGCATTACATTTCTGCTGTAAGCACCCAGTTTGTGGCAACCTTAGGAAACTAGGCTGACAGGGAAAAATGGGTCCAGAAATGTGCCAGTCTGTCTTATCTTACTTCATTTTACCCTCACAGCAGTGGTACTATGTGCTTCTGATTTCCATCATGGCATCAGTAAACATATTGGGCCACCTCGGCTCAGGCTCATGCAGCTAATGAACGAGGGGCTTTCAAAACTACCCAACTTCCCTTCTCAAAATGTGTGATACCCTTATCCCCCAAACTCATGTCTTTTTCCATGAATCTTGGACATCCCATCCATCCTGCTTCACCTGTGCCTTTGTGGGTGCCTAAATGGAGCTGGTTTGAATTCCAGGAACTAGTAGCAATGCCTCTTCCACTAATTTAATTTGTGCTTTTTGACTGGTCTTAGTGTTCTGGGTAATATTTCCTTTTTTAATTTATTTTTTCTTTACCAACTGCTGAAAATGATGAAATCAGCAGTCTTGTACAGCCATGCCTGTGGCTGAAGTCACAGAATTATTACCAACATCTCATCTAGTAAACACGTATTTCATTTCACTCCTGACCTTTAGCTCCCAGGGAGCAAAGTCTTAGCAGTGCCAAACTGCATATTCAGCGAGTTCCAGACTGTCCGTAGAGCCTGTTTGATTCGCACTAATAAAAATTGTGAAACCACTGCCATTTGTCTGTTTCATTCTCTATCAAAGCCTCTCTGCACATAAGGTTCTTCCCTGTACCCCACTAGTTTCACTTTGGTTTTTAAGTATGGGTTTCGGGTTTGTGATTTTTAACTATCGGTGAACAGATCTGAAGTTCCTGATGAGGAATGGTTGCTATTCTGCTGAAACACAGAGGGCACTCACAGTGAGCCAAGGCCCGGTGTTTGGAAGTGACTCACTTGGTGGCCACGGGCCCAGGCTGAGCAGGTTGCAGCTGAGGCTCACTGCCAGGTGAGCTGCTCCCCTGCTCATTCTAACCTTATGCAATCGGGAGGAGGACCATTATTACCTTCTGCCATCTGTGTGAATGAGGGGATTTGTGGGGTTTTGGCACCTATCCCTCTCCACCATCAATAGCTCTCTATTCTGAGTACATCTGATCAGTGAAGAATGTAGATGAACCAGCACCTCCTTGGTTCTGCTTATTGTACCTCCAATTATGTGGCCTTAGTTTGTTTTAGCCCTTGGTCTCATGGAATCACTATTTACTACCACCAGAATCCTCTCTCATTTTGCACTGTAGACCCAAGGTCTGGCCCCAGGATCCATCTTGTAAGGCTCAGACCTTTACTGCAAACTTTCAGGCCACATTGTTGCCAGTGAATGTCTTATTCTGCCACCTGCAAACCTGGCAAGAAGACATCATGCAAGCCACTGAAAAAAAATTGTGGTAGGTCAATTTCAAATTCAGAATTTCCATGCTGGACCAGAGATTGCCCTCATGTCAATGTTGACCTCATGATTAGAGTCATCAGGATGTTTAAAAATGCAACTCTGAGAAAGCCTCTGAGCAGGGATATCAGACATTTTAGGAGGGAGTCATTTACTCCTCCCTTCCTCCCACCCTCCGTTCTTCCCTTCCTCTCTCCCTATCTTCCTCCTTTCCTGCCTTCTTCTTTTCCTTCCTTTGCCTCCTTCCCTCCTGGGCATAGGGGCAGACTCTTTCCCCTGCTTATCTGGTGTGGGACTCTGCTCTGGCCTCTCTCACATGCCCCAATATCTCCATGACAGGTCAGTTATCCTTCTCTCTAACACACAGTGCTTTGGTCTCATGGTGGATGCAAACTCCACTGGTCCTTGCAGCTGCAGGAGTGCAGGGCAGAAAAGAATCTGATCAATCACATAGCTGCACCAGGCAGAGGAGCCAGTCATGCTGAGGAATAAAGTAAACCCGAAGTCTTGGTGGCTTAACATTGCGATGGCCTATTCTTCACTCATTTAAATTTTGATGCCTTCCAGGCTTTCTTCCAGAAGGTTGTCCTCCATGGGGTGTTTAGGGGACCAGGCTGCCTCATCCTGTGACTCGGCCACATCAACAAAGGCCTCCACTGTCCCAGCAGCAGGGCTAGGGAAAGCAGGGGGGATTCAGCCCAGAGTGACTGCTGTGCCCTCTCCTAGCAGATGTCATCCTGGTACTGCTCCTGTGTCTCTGCACTCCTGGGCTTGTTTTAGACTAGGGTTTCCCTTTCTTAATGTGAGCCTCTCTGCTTAGTGTGTTTTCCAGGGATCTTAAAACATTATGGTTTGCTAATGATTCCCTTATATTTTGAGTTCATGTCATGGCCCAAGTGAAATTTCCTAGGGCATTTTATTTATTTTAAATTCCTTTTCTAATGTTCAAGTGTGTGTGGACAGAGAGAGAAGTCTTCCCCATCTCCTGTAACTGCATGTTTCTCTGAGGATGGGGTGGTCCCTGTTACTCCAAATCCTGTAGCCCTTTGAGGACATGACTATGTCCATTTGCTTGTCATTCAGTACCCTGCCTGGCATTCAGGAGGCATCTGAGTTAGATGTTTATCTGTTACATGAATGACTGCATCTGTCCAAGGACCAAGAGAGAGTTTCCTAACAAGAGGCAGAAGTAGAGCTCCATGTATGCCTTATTCTCTTTTAGTTCAGTCCTCCACTGCTAACTAAATGGAGAACTACACACATGTATATGTGTGGTCCCATAAAACAAAACGAACTTGGAAGTTGAGCCTAAAGGGTGAGAGTGACAAAAAGGACCTAGGGTTTTAATTTTCCCTTCACTGTAAACAGCTCATGAGCCTTTGGGCAATCAATCAAACACATTTTTTTTGCCCTTCTGTTTTGCCATCTGTGGAATGTGGTCATCAGTACTTTCTGTTTATCCCCCAAGGTATTCTCATGATCAAATGTGCTGAATGGATTGGGGTCAGTTTCACCAGCTCAGGGCTCTGGGTAAGTATCATAGGCATCACAGCCCTCCCTCCCACAGACATAGAGCCACCCTTTGCACTGGTCTGTTCTGGTGAGAGCATTTTGCCATCAGAACTCACTGCCTGGCCAGAAAAATCCAAGGGTTGCCTCGTGTGAGCCTGGAATTGGCTGGAGCTGGGATTTTCTGGATTAGTTGTCTGTTCAGTTTCATTTAAACCCAGTTGAATGAAGCTTTTAATAAAATCAATTCTTATAGTCTTAACATCCCCCTGGGCACTTTGAGAGTATTATTATTCCAAACAGAATCATTTGGCATGGAGAATAGAAGGGATGGCATTTTACAACTATGGGGAGAAACCAGTTCTGGAAGGCAATGAAACAAAATCAAAAGAAAAGTGGGCAGAGAGCAACACCCAGGCTGGGGTGGGAGATACCTTGTAATTCCAGGACCCCAGAACCCCAGAACCAGAAGCAGTAGACAACAAGGAGTGGGGGAACAGGGAAGGTGGGCTGGACCCATGCTTTCCAGGTCATAATAGAATGTGCTGCTTCAGGCACACAACTGGATTATGTGGGCTTTCTTAGTGGGGCCCTGACCAGGGGTCTAAGTGAAAAGGCAGTTTGGGGAGAGTCATGGGTGAAGGCACCTGCAGAAGTGGTGATACACTTCTCTAGCTCACTACTTTGCTTTCCTCTCTGCTGTAGGCACTGCACACACACTGCTGCTAACTGGCTGGGGGCTCCTGGAGGGTCCTGTTGCTTTAGCATCTGTACCAGCAAGGACCACCCCCCCCTCCTGTAGATCTGAGCACATTCTCTCCCTTTCCAGCCCTCCTCTGCCACCCGTCTCCTTATAAACCTTTTCCTGAGCCCATGAGGCAAAGGGGACCATAAGACCATTTACCTCCTTTCAGAAATGAGACAGTTGAAGTTGGGAGAGCTCATGTAAGCTTTCAATATACCAAAGCAAGTCAGTATCAAGCAAGGGCTCATACTACATGGAGCTTTAATCAGCTCTGAAATCTGTATCTTTCTATGTGGTGTTATTCATAGACCTTGATCCTTTGATGGTCTCACTCTGGTCTTACTCCAGCTGTGTCCTCCCTAAGGCACAAGGGATCCATGGGCCAAAGAAATATGTCTACTTGGAGCTGGTGCATCCTTCTGTCTAGACATAGACCATGCTCAGGTATGAGGACCCAAGCATTCCTTGGCTGAACAACCCTCAACCCTCTTCAGATGAGCCTCTTCCCTGGGTCTGTCTTTGTGAGGGTGGTTTGTGATAGTCACATATGCACCCCAATGCTTGAGGGGTGGCTGAAAGGGGGTTGATGTGGAAGGTGTGAATGGAGCTTGTACATGTGCATGGAGGTGTGTGTGCCTGAGCATATCAGGCTCTCTTGGTATAGGACACAGCTGGTGTGGGAGGAAATGGGGGCAGGCAGGGAGCAGGAGCTGGTGCTCCCCCTTCTGCCATGTTCTGAAGCACAACTCAAGGGAGTCCAATAATTTTTAAATTGAATCTGGTCTTCCAGGTTGCTATGAAGGTGTACATGTCAAAGAAGAAAGGCAGAGCATGTGTCACTTTTCAATTCGTTATCTTGACTTAGCACTTAAACATATTTAGACACAGTTCATGGCTCTCCAGTTGTGCTCTTATATTGACTGAATGAAATAAGGCCTGTGAGGACCATAAAGGAGGAATTTTTGTTATCTACACTGCATAATAATAAAGAATGGAGAGTCAAATGGCTTGCCCAAGACCATGGAGGGGACGGAACAACTTTGGATGGAAAGAATGAAAGAGACTGAGTTCCAAGAAAGCCCTTGACTTCAGCAAAGCCTGAATCAGGGAGATGCAGTTACAGAGAGATGGGACCACCTTCGTCAACACGGATGTCAGTGAGAACCTCCTGCTTTTGGAGAACTGTGTACGTACTTCCTTGAACCCCAATTTCCCAGCCTCCCCCTTTCCCTCCACCTCCCATGATCAGGGAAGTGCTATGTATCTCCATATAAGCCAGGATTCAGAGCACAGCCTTTCCCTACCTTGGCTGCCACGTGCAAAAATCCCATCCTCTTTAAGCATCTCATGGGTTGGTAGACCTTACTATAGCAGTAATAGGGGAGATTTTCTGTCCCTTACTTTTCCTGTCCATTCCACCCTCCCTCTTCCTCTCCACACCCACACCATCCAATTGCTCACAGATCTCATATTACTCTCCCTCTCCTCTCTGCACCCTCACACATTCTCTCCCAGTCAGTTGAGGCTTTCCATATAACCAGCTCCACCCTCTGCAAAAGGAGAGATGATGTCAATAGCAGATGTTTGCTGTCTTTTTAACAGATGTACATTCGGGAAACAGCAAGAACTCAAAGACAGACTTGCATGGCACTTCTTGGCAGTTTTGCCCATTTGAAATTCATCACATACAGCTTCCATTCCAACACAAAGCAACATACATTTACTGTCATATATGATGCCGAGAGCCGTATAAAAATTCTAATTTTTAGAAACTCTATGAGACATGTGCTATTATTATCTCCAAACTTTGCCTTGGTTCTTATGGAACTTTTCCTTTCTATCCATTTTAATGTTTCAACTATCAGTGAGCCCCTTAAGAACAGTGGCTGGGACTTACAGTTCTTATGGTTTCATGTTATTTCCCCTCCCTCATGATAAAAGAACACAAAAAAATATTTGTTGAATTACTGCGTGAACATATTCGGTTAAAAGTGTTTTGGTCACATGTTGTCACTCGTGCTCTCTCCTGCGAGGGTCACCCGGGATGCAGAGATGGGCCCGGTGACCGGGGGCTTACGAGGCGTGGAGGGACGCGCGGCTCGGGGGAAGAACCACGGAGACAGTCTGAGGTGCAGGAACAGTCCGCTTTATTGAGGAAGGGCAGGGGATTATATAGGTTCGGGGCGGAGAGAGGTGGACTGGGAGGGGCACCGCCACGAGGCAGCTGCAGGTTGGCACGACTGAGGGGGTGGGCTT
>PVIY010024555.1:0-37894 GCA_004026745.1 Myrmecophaga tridactyla
CTCCCCGTTCTCACCATTCCCTGAAGGGGGCTTGCAAATATTTTTCCAGCCACTGATCAAATCATTCTGATTTCATTTATGTCCCCAGCCCTCCTCCCTCTATCATTCTCACATGCAGCGTCATTCAGTATTTTAACATAATTACATTACAGTTAGGTAGTATTGTGCTGACCATTTCTGAGTTTTTGTATCCAGTTCCTGTGCTTTTTTGACCTTATCATCCTTTATGGATTTTGAGAGCAATTCTTCTCACTTTTGAAGAAAGTAAATTAGTTGCTTTTTTTAAAAAACATTCATATTAACTCCTCTATTTATTTTTTAAATTATGTGATCCATGATTCTACTTTTAAAAAAATGTTCAATTTTGACAATTTGACAATTTTCCTTCCCAAAATCAAATGCTAAATAACATCTCATTGATTTCAAGCTGTCTTTGGGATTTGTACTTTCACATATGAAAAGGGAAGTGCTAGGAATAGTTAGGTTTATTTGATGTGTTATGAGTTGCATGGGAAGTTTTGTCAAATTAAAAGGGGATTTTCTAATGTTCTGCTTATTAAATTTATTAATATAAACATTTCAGAAATTTCATAAAGTTTCCAGTAATTTGTCAATGTCCTCACTGTCCATAAAATCTCCCAGTACTGATCTGCCTGATATTAGACAACAGTAATATTATTGTCAAAATTTCAGTTATTCTTAAAATAATACTTAATGAATTTTCATAAGAGGTTTCACTTTTGTAAAACAGAAATAAATTGGTTACACCCATTTTAAGTCTTTGTCATCCTCAGATAGTTATCGTTCTGACGTTTCCCTAAAAACACTTGCCATCAGCTGCAGGTTAGAGTCCTTCATCTTCAGCAGTAAGGACCGTTCCAGAGACCTGTGGAATGGACCAGCCAGGTACTCTGGAGCACAGGCCTCTGATGACATTGCTTAAGTAACTCTGAGACCGTATACCTGGGCTGAGTCATGTTCTCTAGAACTCCAGTGAAGAAGCCAATGGGTTCATGAGATTGTTAACATGAGCTGTAATAGAACAAGAATTTATTACCTAGGATTAGATGAGTAGATAAAAAAAATTGTGGTAAACATGTACAATGGAATATCATGCAGCTGTAAGAAGGAAACAGAACAAGAATTAATTATCTAGGACTGCATCAACTGATGAGTGGCTAAACAAACTGTGGTATATAAATACAGTGGAATATTATGCAGCTATGAGAAGGAATGGAGTCTTGACACATGCAACATGTGGATGAACCTTGAGGACATCATGTGGAGCAAAATAAGACACAAAAGAACAATCATTGTATGGTCTCATGAATATGAGCAATGATAATGAGCAAACTCTGGGAGTTAAAATCTATCAATTATCAGGAGATAGAAAGAGGGTAGAGAATGGGCAGAGGATGCTTAAGGTATGCAGAATGTTTAATAAGGTTTATTGAAAATGCTTGGAAATGGATAGAGGGGATGGTAGCAAAACACTATAAGTGTAATTAACCATGCTGAGTGTGAGAATGTTTGAAAGGGGAAGTCTAGGGTCATGTATGTCACTACAGTGATAAAACATGGGACTATATAACATAGCAAAACCTATGGTCGATGACTGTGGTTAATTGTACAAATATAAGAAAGTTCATACATGAACTACAACAAATGGTTTGTCACTATTACTGGGTGTTAATAAGGTAGCATATTGGAAAAAATACAATTAATGGAAAGCAAAAACTATAGTTAATAGTAACATTATAATATTCTTTCATCAATTGCAAACGGAGGTATCAATAATAGGGGTATGGGTTTTGGTTTTTTTTTCTTTTCAGAGAAATGAGGATGTTCTCAAATTGTTTGTGGTAGTGAATGCATAACAATGTGATTATATGAAAAGCCACTGATAGTATGCTTCAGATAGATTGTATGTTGTATAATATAACTGTCAAAACAAAAAAAAAGTAATGGGAACATAAATTTAAGATTAATGAATGCACTATTTCTTCTCCGTTACAGATGTATTTTTTCTGAATCTAGTCCTCCACTACTTAAGACTGAACATCAGCTAATATGAGAAAACTATACTTAACAACTAGAAGCTTAAAAATGAGAAAAATTGGGGCAAGCGTAGTTCAGTGCTAGAATTCTTGCCTGCCATGCATGAGACTCGTGTTCAATTCCTGGCTCATGCACTTCTCTATCACCCTCCAAAAATTCAAATGGTGTTGCAATAATGGGATAGTCACATGGAAAAGAATGAAATGTGATCCCCACTATACAGCATACAAAAAAAAAGGGAGAAAATTATTTTCTTCATTCATTTACCATGAAAACTTGTATAGCATGCTATAATTTACAAAAATATATTCACAATGCTTAGTTTTATTTGCTTCTTAGAACCACTCTGTGAGTTGGGTACTATTACATCAGATTTAGATATTTTAAAGCTGAGACTCTGAGATAATTACCTAAAATCATTTTTCGATGTAAGATCACAGAAGAGATGTGTGTGTGGTATGACCAGGATTTGAATTCAGGTCTGTTGCATCCAAATTATGATATTTCTTTAAGTTCCTAAAATTAAAGGCAGGTGCTTAGTAGCAAAAAATGTAAGAAAAAATTACTTAGGATGTTATGAACTGATAAAGAATGATTATAGCTTTTCTGAACAACTGTAAATGTTTAATTTTTCTATTTTCTCAATATGAAGAACCTCTTATTCTTTCCCCTTAAGCTATCTATAATTCATAAAACATTAATCTTTTTCTCTCTGCATTCA
Source organism: Myrmecophaga tridactyla (assembly GCA_004026745.1). Classification (NCBI taxonomy): domain Eukaryota; kingdom Metazoa; phylum Chordata; class Mammalia; order Pilosa; family Myrmecophagidae; genus Myrmecophaga; species Myrmecophaga tridactyla. The sequence goes on from PVIY010024555.1 coordinate 2,780, forward strand.
GAAACTTATTGTGTATTATTTTTATTGCAAAATAATTATTTGCAGAGTTCCAATCAAAATTTGTCCTCCTTGTTAACAGACATAACTGGAGACACTGATTATTTAACTGAGACTTTGAGTCATGTTTGAGAATTATTCTCATTTAATCGGACATGACAGAGACATTTAAGGAAATACTGTTGACTTTATGGAGCCACAGCTTACAAAACTTTCCTGTAAAAACCTGGTCTAGTACCTGGCTTCAGGGTTCCAGCCCTATGGGTCTGTGAAAAAGGTTACTTTCTGGCAATCACAGGAACCATGTGATATTTTGGGAACCAAAAAAAAAGAGTTTATTTAAATCTATAGATATTGCAGGTGAAATCTGGTGTTACATTCTTGGCTTGGCTTTCTAGCCACAAGAGGTTTAGGAAGTCAAATCAGAGATTCCTTATGAAAAATTCTAACAAAGCCAACTTAAAAATGTTCATTCGGTAAATCACCATTCTTGCTACATCTATGTAAATAATAGGTCCAAATCCAACGAAATTAGCCTTGTTTTATGAACAACAGTAATCCTTTTGGGGGGTTATTTTTGATGAAAAAGCAGGTGACTGTAGAGAGAAATTTTGCATTTCAATAAAAAAAATACAGAACATTTCTGAAGATTATCAGATTTTACTCCTGTTCATTGTCTGGGTTATTCTGTATCCCCCAATTGCAGATAACTGCCTGCATAACCCTACGTGCTTTTTTTTTTGTTATCCTATGTGTAAGCTGGACTGGATCCTGTGATCTTGCGTATATTGTCTACCTTCAATGCCCGCCAGAAGGCTAACTTAGCATCTTTTGTACTTTCGGCCTCAAACTGACAAAAGAAGGATAAAATCCCAATCCATGATCACACCTTCCCTATGTATGTATCACCTGGAGAAAGCACTGATAAATATATCTAAAGTTATAAAACAGAGCTTTAACACATTTCAGCTCTGGGCTGCTCAGCACTAGTGTTCTTGAAGAAGAGGTGAGTTCTCAATACCCTGTCTGCCACAATGTTGCTTTTTGGTTAATAATTCCAGCATACTGGTTAATAACCTAAATATTTTAAAGGAACAAGTCAAAGTGTTTCATGATATCAATTGAGGTAAAATATTTTGGTGGATAGACTTATTTCCTGACCTAACTTCTTGGTTTCATAGAATATATAGGAGCAAACTAGTATGCTTTGGGTTTATACTTTTGTGATCATCAGTCTGTGTCTTAATTTCTTATACAAATGGTTTCATGATTCTGTTCAAATTCTTTATCAGGCAGATGGCTGCTCTTAGGATAGCTAATCAAAAGGAAAATGAGATAGAAAAGCAACTTCTCTAGAGGATCAAGAAAAATAAAATAAAAATAATAGACAACCTGACTTGGAGAGAGGGCTGTATCCATAATCAATTCCACTGAGTGAATACCGGACTCAAGGCACTTAAATGTAACTGAACAAACCTCACTGCAATCAAGGAACAAACACAGAAAAGGAAAAGGAATTAAATGATGGACCAAGGCAGTTCCACTGTCTGCTAAGTAAAGGAATCAATGATGGCTGAGGTGTTTGGGTAAATTTTTCAATGAGATATTTGGGAAAATGACCAAAAGGTGGGACTGTTAAATAAAATAGCCACATGCACTGGGTTATTGCAAAAGGGTCATTCCAGGAGACAAAAATAATTGAGCTACATACAGGGGCTTTCTGTAAAAATGGACTGTATCCTGTAGAGTTGCAGGGAAGCAACACTTGCTGATAAAACACTTTTATTCTATAGGGATAAATAATCAGAATGGACAAGCCTACCATGCTAACCATGCAAACCTGCTCCCCACTCTGTAAGTCACCCCCAAATAAAAAGGAAATTAGAAATATAAGGCCAGCCTCACTTGCTTCCAGGTTTACCATATATAAACTTCCCTTTTCCATTTCCTTGACAGAACTCCCTTCTAACTTCTAAATGGGATGCTGCCCAATTTATGAATCACTCAATAAAAGATCTTAAATTATTAAAACATTTTCTTTTATCACTATACAATAACAAAACATTTAAGAATCTGGGTGGTTGAAAAAAATTTTTCATGAAGTCATTTGGTAATATATTTCTTAATGTATAATTATTATTATTTTTTTACATAGGGAGGCACCAGGAATTGAACCCGGGGCTTTGGCATGGCAGGCAAGAATTCTGCCACTGAGCCACCATCGCACCGCCCTAATGTATAATTTTATGACATGCTTTTTACCTCTGTGATTTCTCGTCAGTTAGGATTGTTTCATTCTTCTTATGCACTCATATTAAATATCTCCTTTATATTTATTCCTCCTGATTATTTGGCAGGAATTTATATAGTAATTGAAATGCTTACACCTTTACTTCCCTTACCATTGCACTTTTTTCCTGAGTATTTATTACAGCTAAAACTCTTTGAGTTTTCCATATCAGAGTTTCTCAAACTTGAAACAATTGACATTTTATGCCAGATGATTCTTTGTTGTGGAGAATTGCGATGTAGCACGTTTACCCGTATCGCTGACCTCTACCCACTGGATTTCAGTAGCATCCCCTGTTTTGACAACCCTAAATTGCCACAAGTTGTCAAATGCCCCTGGAAGGTGTGTGAAATTACCACCAATTGAGAACAACAATTCTTGATATTTACAAATTGTAAGTTGATATATTATACAAAAACATATATATTCTTTATTTTTCAAACATCCAAGGGCTATGTTTTTACTTCTCTTAATTCCAAATTTATTGCCTCAACAACTGAGAGTCCACTTACAATTATATTAACTTTTTCAAAAATGTAAATGGATGCTTTCATAGATGTTACATGTGCTTATAATAATGTTAGATCAAATATCAAACATTTACACATGTACATATCAATTTGCACACCATTATTAACTATATCATTCTCATGTTTTATATCCTAATTTATTTATTGCCAGTGTCATTTATGCCTTGTGTTTCTTGAAAAATTTTTCCCATATATCTACCAATACAATATAAATAATTCATTTGTTATTTCTTTATTAGAGATCCTGTTTCTTAGCCTGATAAAATGATTATATTGTTCCTCTTAGAGTATTTTAATTTTTCTTGTACATTTTTCTGTTAATATTACTATCACTACATATTTAGTATATTCCCCAGTATATCGATTTTCTGACCCAAGGCACTTTTTTTTGGTTATTTCATGTTAGGATTAAATATTCACTTCTCATATTTTCATCTCTGTAAATTAATCAATCTTAGGTTCAATGCACATTATATAAAGAACAGAGTAGACCATATGTAATGCTAGGATAAAACTTATTATAAAATTAAAAATATATGGAGTGAGATTCCTTATTCAGATAACATAATGACAAATTATCAGGGCACTACAAAAAATATAGATGATCAGTTATATAATTCTTTGCAGGCATATAGTTTAAAATATATGCTATATAATAATATCTCCATATACCTTCTCCATATACCTTGCAGGTGCATGAGAGTGTCATTTTGAGGAATATCATTAAAGTAATTAAAACATGTTAACATGGAGAAATACTGCACATCGTACATGTAAACAGTTAAGGTTCTCACTTCAGTAAGCGTTAAGTGATAACATCTGTCTGGTCTTACATAGATGAAGAACATCTGCAGCGAGTGTGTACACTGTTTTGTAGATTTAGTAGGCTCTCAGCTACTAAATTAAATACCATGGGTTGGCCTTTCAACAGGAATTTACTTGCTCACTGTTTCAGAGGTGCTGCACCTTGCCTCCTCTTGTGTTTGGTTACCTTCCAGAGGGGCTGAAAATCTTTGGGGGTTGTTGGCTTTTCTAATGCATGGCAATGTCTGTTATGTTGCCATCTCCTTTGTCTTCTCAATTCCATTGACTTAAGCTTCTGTCTGACTCCCATGGCTTGCTTTCTGTCTCTGTCTGATCTTCATTCCACTTATAATGGACTCTTGAAATCCAGAATGAAGCCTGACCTCACACAGTTGGGTCAACGCTTAATTAAAGTAACTTCTTGAAGAGCTCTTATTTACAATGGGCCACACCCACCAGAATGTGAACCAAAGCCAAGAATATGTTCAAACTGGGGTACACAGTTCAGTCCACAACACCAACACACCCACATGCACGCATAATTCAAAAGTGTCAAATAAGCATATTAATATATGCAACCATACAATAAATCATTCAAATGAAATTTAATACTATTCTTTCTCTCCTATAGGTGAGTGAAGATTAAAAGTTACAATAGCAGATATTGTAGGTACAGAGAAAACAGATGGGCTAATGTGAGTAACACTTGTTTAGAATGTAAATTCCTGAAGATTTTATTAAGTTATATTTGCACTTAGTATCAAAAACTCTGAATATATGGCCACTACTTTACATACGTAACATGTACTCTAATAACTTATGATAAATGATAAGTATGCATAGAAAATTTAGCAATATTGATATTCAGTACCTTATTTTACATTATAGTAAAATATTTTCTGTAACCAACAACCCATTTTAGGAATTAAAGAAGGTAGCATCTGCTTTTTCAACATCTCATCATTTTATCCCAGATCTATTAAATAAGGCAAATAACATTTTAGCTTTATTTTTAAATTTGCAGAATAGTATTTTTCAGCAGATGGTATATTCTAGCCAATCTCATGTTTGTAGTGAGCTATGCTTTTATGAGTCCCAGCTGTTAACTGATAATATTTCACTACTGAATCTATCATGTGTAATATAATTGCTCATTATGTGCCTTAAAACACCAACAATATAGTTATTTTCATCTTGGAGCAAATTAAAATCTTATCATCATTTAAAAAAATCTACAGTTGTCTTCTCCTGGTTAATTATTTTAAACTTGTGTTTTGCTCTGTATATATTTTAGTGAGTTGTATTGTCAGGAGGATGAAATGTAGCTGATATTTATTTTAGATTTTTCTCCATGTACCTTGCAGGTGCATGAGAGTGTCATTTTGAGGAATATTCTTTCATATCTGGCTTACAAAGGGAGAATTCTTTTCATTTATTCTAGACAGCTGTGAGACAAGTAGCTGCAAAATATTCCACTTTTATGAATACTGTGATACATGTTAGAGCTAAACTTTGGTAAACTCGGTGGATTATTCAGTTGCTGTTGTTTTTCTGAAATTCCAAATGAGGGAACTAGGTTTTGGTCTATTTGCTGCTGTATAGCTCCAGTGATCATTGAGCATTACTGTACTCAAGAGACTCCAAATGCAGAAAACTGTGTCTGTGGAAAATTGTGCCTGGAAGGGCAGACTCTGGATAAAAGAGAGTGGTGGTCCTGACAGTGTCTATGGTGGGTTCACAATTTGTATTGGTTTCTTGGCTGAAGAAAAAAAAACTTAAATTTCAAATCTAAGGGAAATATGAAATGCAATGAGTTAGTTGAGGCAAACTATAAAGCCCTTCAGTTTTAAACTTAAAACATTTTGGAGCCCTATTACCTTTATTCCTCTTTGTTTTGGGTATAATCTTATCTTCCTATATAAAACTACATTCCAGAGACCAAATTTCCTTTGGTACAACTATGAGTACACTGACTAACATGTGGTACACTGACTAACATATTTGGTTGTATCTAAGTTAAAAACAAGCAGTTTAGTAACATTTTATAGAATTTTAAATGACTACCCTTGATATTATCAGCGATATTTCACTTGGAAATCCCGAATGAGGTTTAGCTGTCCATGGTTAAGAAGCTGTCCTGGCTTTTGAGGCAATATATTTATTCCTTCATAGACTTCCTTGTGTCTGAAATTTACTTATTTACTAATATTATATGGTTGATTATTGTGTCCTGAAGTAAAATATAAACTTCTTGAGAACAGATTCATTGTGTATCTTGGTTTCATCTGGAGACTCAGCACCTAGAACAGAATATGGCACATAGCATGCATTCAATAGTTTTTGACTGATATATTAAGTCCCCAATAAATACAAACTATATTACTTGCAAATCCTGTACATCGCATCTGAACTTCACCAGTGGGACATTCCTTGTACATTCCCTAAGTTGACAACCACATGTAATTCTCCACATTAATTCCCTTTCGTTTCCCGCAATGTATTTCAGGTGTTTTTCTGTATGTATTTGCTTATTTTACGTATGTTTGTTTATTGACTTGTTTTTCTTTCTTCCCCACTACACTTTAAATTCTATGAGGGCAAGGGGCCCATGACACTATATTTAACAGCTAAATTATATAGACGATAAGTAATTGGATCCATGATTTAGTTAATAAACAAATGAATCATATTTTTCTCTCTTGCTACTTGTTGTGACTTGCAGCATGTTTAAAAATCTTGTTTTCCACAAAGGGATGAACAGAGGCAACACTTTTATGCTGCACCCAAAGATGATTATTAATCACTGTGTATAAGGCAAAAAAAAATCTGGACAACACTTGGAAACCAAGGTTAGGGAAACCTACAAATTTGTTTTATATTCAAGGTATTGTCTAGAGTTCCTACTCCTGTTCAGATGATTAATTGGAAGTGTCAGTGAGTATTTACTGTGTAAATTATTGCTAAGAGTAAGGCTTGACAGACTTTACATTACATTCTGCCATGTCCTTAGTAAAAGTCTTGCCAATCTCTTCCTCCGCATTAAAGAGAAGGGGGAGAGAAGATTAATATCTATCAACTGCATCTTTTGAAACTCTCCCTGAAATAAATGCCTATGTGTTCATTATATTAACTTTTTGAGGAGTAGGGGATATCTTCATTTCATGCATGGAAAGGCTCAGTTATAGTAGCCACTCTGGGATTAAGTCACACACAGATACAGCCAATGCACACACACGCACATAAGTACGCACACACACACAACTTACTGGCATTCCTCCTTACAAAAATTCAAATAGCTGCAGAAGGAAAATACTATATCATTGTATACCTCAGACCAATGGTATTTAATAATCCATGCTATATTAATACTCACCCTACAGGCCAAAATAAGATGACAATCAACCTAAACATTCCTTTTTGAAATTGTTCATATTAGGACATTGAGTTTATAGGTTTGCATTTTGACTCATTTAAATTCTACATGATTTGACAAATCCTTATGAGCCTACTGTGTTTGTTAATCTTGCTGATCATGATTATACCTAGGAAGAACATGGGTTCTAAGGCAGTTCTCAGGATTCTCAGCAGTGGCATTTCTAGGCTACCAGACGAGCTTTATTACGTAAAGTGTCTACCCAGATTTTCTCAAAGTTCCCTGCAGAGAAGTGTGGCTTCCTTTTTAGGCAGATATACAGACTAGAACTGGCTGGAAGAAGGAAACTGTTAAATCATTGACCACTAATATATCAATCTACTCAATTTATTTTACCCCTTACCCCCCATATTATTTATTTATTTTCTATCCATAATTTTTTACTCATCTGTCCATACCTTGAATAAAAAGAACATCAGACAAGAGGTTTTCACAATCACACAGTCACATTGTAAAAGCTACATATGTATACAATCATCGTCAATAATCAAAGCTATTGGAACACAGCTTGACAGTTTTAGGTACTTCCTTCCAGCCGCTTCAATACACCATAAACTAAAAAGGGATATCTATATAATACATAAGAACAACCTCCTGGAAACCTCTTGATGCTATTTGAAATCTCTCAGTCATTGAAACTTTATTTTGTCCCATTTCTCTCTTCCCCCTTTTGTTCAAGAAGGCTTTCTCGTTCCCATGATTTCAAGTTGTGGCTGATTCCTGGATTTCTGTCCCACGTTGCCAGGGAGATTTATACCCCTGAGAGTCATGTCTCACATAGTCGGGGAGGATAGTGAGTTTACCTGCCAAGTTGGCTTAGAGAGAGAGGCCACATCTGAACAACAAAAGAGGTTCTCCTGAGGGTGACTCTCAGGTATTATTAGAAGTAGGCTTATCCTATCCTTTGCAGAAAAAAAGAAGAAACTATAAACTTTAGCATAATGTTACCATTTATGGAGAATAGGGGTTAGAATAAAATTATAAAGTAATCTATAAATTATTTGAAATGAAATTTGTAGTGAGAGTGGCTCAGTTCATTGAGATTGCAATATTATACAAAACATAGAAGTCTTGGTTTAAATATATATATCTATATAGATTGATAGATAGATATTTACTAAACATTCGAGTAAGAATTCATAATCTCCCCATATAAAATATAACAAATACTGCCCCAACTAGACCACAAACTCAGGAAACTATGCTCTATAGGCGATTTTAATGCCAAGTGTGAAATACACAAATTGAGTCAAGATATGAGTCAATGTTACTTTGTTTTACTTGCAAACATCTTGGAAATGACTATTATGGTAATTTTTGCCTTTTTATATAAACTATTTAAACTCAAAATTTGTAAGATTTTGGAAATGACAAAAGAATGAGAAGAACAATTTAGTGGTCATTAGTTTAGGAAAATGTTTAAGTGATAAAAATGCATACTACTTTTGATTATCCTGAAAGTTCTGCTTTTGGTGCATCCAACTTATTTTGGTAAGTTGTGATTTTATTTTTATTAAATAAAAAATATTTCATCACTTTCTTTGTGATTTCTTTCTTCACTCACAAGTTGTAAGTTGTCTTCTTTGTGTTTTAATTTTCAGGTATTTGGCAGATATCCCAGATGCTTTTCTTATATTGAATTGTTTGTAATTACTTTTGTCAATTCTTTCCATTTATTGAGATTTGTTTTAGGACCAAGTATCAATTCATCATGTACAAGTTTCATGAGCTCTGGCAAAGAAGGCAAATTCTGCCATTGTTGAGTGAAGCATTCAATAAATGCCAATTTAGACCACTTGGAAAAATAATACAATTCATATCTCATATGCCCTCACTGAATTTGTGTCTACTTGTTCTATTGGCAGCTGAGATAAGAGTGTGGATAACTCCAATTACAATTGCACATTTGTTTATTTTTCTTTCCCAGTCAGTCAGTTTTGCTGCACTTGCAAATTCAAGACCATTAGGTTTTCTTGAAAATGTACCCTTTTATTATTATAGCATGTCTCTCTTTATCCTTCACTTTATTTCTCATCTCCAAGTCTACTTTGCTTGAAAATAATACAGTCATTTGAGCTTTTTTAATTATTAGTGCCTCTATGGTATATCTGCTTCCAATCTTTTACATTTAAACTATTTATCTTTATATTGTAGTATAAGCTGCTTATAGACACAATTTATGGCTTCTTGCTCTAATATCCTCTCTGATGAACTCTAGCTTTTAATGTAATTATTGTTATGGCCAGATTAAAACCTATCATCTTGACATTGATTCTGAATTTTGTTCACATTATCTGGCCCTTTTTTGGATTAGTAGAATAAAATTTAGCATTCCACTTAATTTTAACTTTGACCTATTAGCTATTCTTCTATGCTTTATTTTTAATGTTTTCTCTGCAATGAGCAGTATGCATATAAACTCAGTCTGTCAATATTTTGTTGCTTCACATATGATGAAAGACTCTTGCAAAAGCATATTTGTAATACTCTTCATCCTTTAAGTTATTGTCATTCATTTTTTTCTATATATGTTATCAACTGCTTGATATATTATTTTTTCATTAAATATTCAATTATTAAACTTGTAAAATTAGAAAAAAGTATTTTATATATCCCTTCATATTTACCATTTAATAGTACAAGTCTGGAGGTTCCAAAATCTACCATTCTTAATTTTTTTAAAAATCTATATTTAACCTTCTTTAAAAATATTTTTACTCAATATGTTGAATTATAGATTTAACTTTCCCCTAATTACATAACCACGACAGTCTACTCTGTTCCAGTTTGCATAGCTTCTGATTAGAATTCTAGGATTATTTTACCACTGTCATCCTGCACATAACACCTTTTTTTTGCAGGGGGAGGGGGAAACCTTAGTGTATTTTTCTTTGAGTTTAGCCTGAATGGTATTTGTCAAGGTTCTTCATTCTCTATATATCAACTGAATAATTTTTTACTATTATTTATTCAACTATATTTTCCCCCACCTTTTCTGGGTTAACAGCTTACCTATTTTACACTGCTGGATATATTCTGATAGTTCAGTCAGTTTCCTACTTTTATTTAATCTACCTTTCTCTCTGTGCTTCAGTTTAGATGGTTTGTATTGATGTCAAATTTACTTTTCTTAGTGTATAATCTGCTAATTCCATTTAGTAATTTTTTATTTAAAATATTTCTTGTCATTTTCAGATGTTATTTTTAATTTTCTATCTTCTATTTTCCCCTCATGTCTATTTTTTAAGTTAAATACTTTAATACATTTAGAATAGTACTTTAAATACTTTAACATCAAGTCAACCTTCTCTATCAATTATGAGTGACTAATTTTTCTTCAGTTCATGGACTGTATATTCCAGTTTCTTAGCATGTCCTGTCAACATTTCATTTAATGCAGACAGTGTGTTGTTGTTAAATTATCAAATGATTAATTTTATTACCTTCTTTTGGATTTGGTCTGACACGCAGTTCAGAACCTTGAGAATTAGTCCTTTTATTTTCAACTTGCTTTTAAATTTGTTAGGTCCGTCTTACGCAATCACTAATTCAGAGTTGGTTTAGCTGTATTATAGGGTTTAATCATTCCATGTTCTCTATAGAATGTCCTAGATTTTCAATGAGTATTTTCCATTCTGGTTTAACAAGCTAATGTGTCTTCCCTTCACTTGAAATGTCTAGGAGCTTTTCAGTTTACAATCTGCTGGTACCTCTTCTTTATTGGACTTTATAGAACTTCACTGTATGTATGTTCATCTTAAAATTCAGCAAGAGACTTAGGGGATATTTTATGGTGATTCTTGGCTTTGTTTTCCTATTTGGCTCACTCCTCTGCCAGAAATTGCAGCTGTCTAAGCGTCTTTGAATTTTGATCTCTGGCTCTTCAACTCAGTGATACAGCACTGTTCTCTTCAAAATCTCTCTCCATGAACTTTGATCAATGCACTTTCCCCATATAAAAACTCATCTTGTGATGAGATGTGGAACTCATCTTGCTTTTTACCTTTGGTCAGTGACCACAACCCTATTTTGCATGATAACCAATGTCTGGAAACAATTGTTTCAAATATGTAGTCATTTTCTATTTTTTTTTACTATGGAAGAGTTAATGCAGTTTCAGTTAATCCATCCTGGCTGGTCCAGTACAGAACTTTCCACTCCTTGTTTCCTCACTCTGCCAATATTTCATATGATCTGTACCTGTTCCTTCATGTAATCAGCCAAATAACAAAAAACAAGCCATAGAGCTTTTCTCCATAATGGATGAAACTAAAGTATGTTTAACTTTTGGTTAATGTTTGCATTGCATGTTTTGCCATCATGTACTTTCAACGTATGTTTAAATATAAATACAAATATAAATCATTCATTGGTATCTTTTTTGCTTTCAAACATATTCTTATTTTTTAAATGCAGATTTTGGATTTTTTTTGTCTGGGTAGGATGATTATTCTAAATTGTCTAGTGTATCATTTCAAGTAAAATATTTCACCTATATATTTTTAATATACATTTAATGTATATTTTTATATTTTAATGTATATTTAATTTATTTTTGATGTATATATTTTAAATACAAATATAAATTATTCATTGGTATCCCTTTTTAAAAATGTATTCTGAAAAATTTTAATTGGTTAATAAATATGAGACTACACCTTCTTGATTCTTAAGGGCCTAGCCATAAACTGGTACTATTTGCAAAATATATGATACCTCAGAATATCTTTAAATAAATGTATCTTGCTCTCAGTTTATTTGTTATTTTTGTTGTGTGTTAGATATATTTTAACTTAATGAGATAGCACTGTTTTATGCAATCACTATCCATTTAAGTGTATCCATATAATTATTTTCTATTTTATAAAAATTTCTTCTTGTAGTCACATTGTTAGCAGCAAAAGTAAATGTTGTCACTACAAAACCTGTTCTATTATAGCTTATCCTTATTTATAGACCAGCTAATAGACTAAAATATAAAGCCTGAAGTAAGTAAGGCCATCTCCTTCTTGGCGAGCCTTGTAATACATTCATCTCCACCCATTTCCTTCACTATTTCTAATGATGTTTAAAGTCTTTTTTCAGGTTCACAATCATTTCATATGAAGTATGTGAATATTATATCAAGAACTTCGTTCTTCAATTCTGGTCTCCCCTCTCTGGGATTTCTTTTCCTTCTAATTCTGACCTCGAATTTATTCTCTGTCCTGTGAACTCTCTAATGCTTTCAAACATATTCTTATTTTTAAAATGCAGGTTTTGGATTTTATTTTTACTTGAGCAGGATGATTATTCTAAATTGTCTAGTATGTCATTTCAGGTAAAAGAATTCACTTATATATATTTTAATGCAAAAAATGTTCACAAACAGTTAATATAAAAACACATTCAAATGCTCAGTGAAAAGTATTCAATCTTATTAAGAATAAGAGAAATTAAAATTCAAGCTGCCATAAGATTTTTGTACTCATCCATGAGAATGGCTAATATGAGAAAAACTGATTAATAATACTAAGTGTTAAGAAGGATGTGAATTAACTTGGAACTTTTATATACTACTGGTAGAAAGTAAAGTTGATAAAATGACTTTGAAAAACATATGAAATTATAGATCCAAACTGAATGACTGATGTATGCATACTGCATATTTATGACTTAACAATTACATTCCTAACCAGAAAATAAATGTGTGCATGGGGTGTGTTTGTGTGTGTGTGTACATATATATGTACATGTATGTATATGTACATACATGTGCATGTATATATGCATGCACACACATGATATATACATCTAATTGGATGTATATATTGTTGGCATGTAATTTGAATAGGAAATATTACAGATATCCATTGTATAAGTTATATATTGTTGCATAATAAACCACAGAAAAATTGAATGCCTTGAAGAAAACTAGTTTATCTCAACATTTTCTGCAATCAGCTGGGCAATGCTTCTGCTCATGTCTATCACCTAAGATAATATTCAGCTGGTGGCTCAGCTGTGCTGGAGGGATTAGGACAGCTTCACTCACATGATGATGCCTTGGTGGGGATGAGGGGAAGGCTGGGCCCAGCTGGGACTACTGACCTGAGTGCCCACACGTGACTTCTACATCATGACGATCACAGAGTAGTCAAATGTCTTACATGACAACTCTGGGCCTTTAGAGAGAGCGTCTCAACAGGAATTGAATGCTGCTAGTCTCAACATCATTGTCTAGAAACTGGTCCAGCTTCACTTTCTGCTTTCTGTTGGTCAAGAAAGTAACAGAGTCCACACAGATTCAAACGGAGGAAATATGACCCCCACCTCTCCATGAGAAGAAGCTAACAGAATATGTAGCCACTTTTATCTACTGTGCCCATTAGCAGGAGGACAGATAAATATGTAGAATGACAGCAAAGAAAATAATTGAATAGAAGACATAGGCTAAGAGGGCTATGATTCTTTTAATATAAAATCCAAAATCAGACAAAATTACCCTATGATAAAAGAAATCAGTTACCATTGGGAAGGGGGATTACTTATTATGAGGAGGTAGAAATACTAGTGTTATTGGTAATGTTCTACTTCTACCAATGGGTGATGGGCAGGTAAATGTGATTATTAATCGAGCTGCACACATTCAATCTGTGTACTTTACTATATGTATGATATATTTGAATAAAATGTCACATAAAAGATACGGAGCAAAAACAGGTCACATAACAAGGAAAATTGACAAATCCACAATCCTATGGGAAAATTTGAATGCAATTCTTTGAATAATTGATTGAACAATTGTGTACACCCCAAATTAGTAGAAATGTAAAAGATTTGTAAATCATGATTAACAAATTTGACATATCGATTGATATATATAACTATAAAAATACATATTCACAAATACTTGGCTCAGAGTATGATTTCTGAACATAGTGGGAACAAGACAGAAACTAATAGATAAACAACTCAAACTCCCCCTTTGTTTGCTATTTAAGAACTACTTTTGGGGTGGTGTGACAGTGCCTCAGTGGCAGAATTCTCGCCTGCCATGCCAGAGAACCAGGTTCATTTCCGGTGCCTGCTCATGTTAAAAAAAAAAAAAAAAGAACTAGGTTTGTAATGTTTGAGTTGATTAACTGGCTTTCTAGTTGTGAGGGAAACAGCCACACATATTCTGGTGAATCAACTACAGACATATATACCTAGAGATAGTTTTTTCAAAAATCTTTTCCTTTTATATTTGTACACAGCATTGATATCTGCTTGAACTATCTGATCTATGGACTACACGTACACAAAATATTATAACTCTTTTATAATCTCTCAATCACTATTTATACAGAAGTCAAGAACGACAGTAGTTCTTTGGAATTTTTGACAAAAGAGAAAGTACAATATAGGGTTCTAAAAATCCCCAAATTGCATCTCTGGAAATATAGGGGCAATCTTTTTGTAATGAATGGGTAGACAGAGAAAGAGAACAGATACACAAGACCTATACATACAAATAAATATGCAAAGAAGGGCACTGGCAGATGCTGGGATATTGGGCAGTGTAGCAAACAGACCTCTAAAGAAATCTCTTGTCTCAGGCTGGAACTCAGAAGTAGAAAGCAGTGGGTGTACTTGTGTCCAATTTCTTGGCATCAGCACAGTCACATGTTTGAGCTAGAGCAGAGCTAGATGCTCTTACTGTTGTTTTCCTGTTTTATGTGATGAGCAGAGAGTTGGCTTGTGCCATGAAACTACTTGATTCCAGATTGTCCAATGTTTGCTGGGAATTACCAGCCTCAGGAGAACTTGGGGACAAAGGGAAGCTGCTCCAAAGCTCCTGGGATGCAGAGAAAAGCTATGAGAAGCTCATGTCAAGCATAGCCCCTCACACTGGGGTGAAGGCATTACTGCCAGAATCTAGATGAATTTCCACATTGACTCACTGAATAATTTTTACTGCTTTTCTCCATGTGGACAAAGTGAGGACTACAGGAAATATTTTTCATTATGTTGGATGCTCATTTTCCAAATGCCCTCCTTTTTTGGGGGGGGGAATATCCCTTCATATGAATCTTGTATCCACTTGCCATGCTTCCTTTGCATCTATTTCATGGGTATATGAATTAAATGTAGTCTATGAAAGGCATTTATTTTATTAGTCCTGGAAGCAGGAAGTAGAGAATCCTTTCCTTATTGGTGTATGACAAGAGGGAATTATGTTTCATGGCACAGCCATTGGGGTAATGATAGAGAGAAAACTGAGCAATCTATGTCAAGGAGTAAGAGGTGGCCTCAACCCTGGCAGCATGGCAGTGGTGATCTCTGTGGTCTATACAGCTAGATATGGGGCATTGCTTCTGGCTATTTTGCTTCCACCTGGGACTGATCAGTTTTCTTGATGATTCCTTTAAGTGATTTCTTTTCTCTTTAAAACAAACACCATTTGTAATGCTTGCAACAGTGAATGGCGGCTTTTCTGTCAGAAATCATTCATATTCTTAAATGAAATAGTCTATCCTCTTTCTGAAAATATGCCCCTTTCCCCCATAAGAATGAGCACTCGACATTTTTATCCACTACCTTTATGTATTCTTTGGAGTATTGTTTTCATGTCCCGATTCCTTAGTCAGATTTTCTATGCTTTGCAAATGGTAGTCAATGTATTCTTGATTTATATGGAGAATAAAACTAATAGTTCAGAGGCATGCAACATGCTGTTACTGAAAATAGAAGAACTCTGTATAGAGTTGATCACATAAAAAATATATATCTGAGATCACAAGTCCATAGATTCCAAGTTCCTAGTTTATACAACCTTCTATTTTGATAATATTGGCAGATACATTATGGGTATAATCCTATAAATATTCCAATCTTCAGTTCATTTTCAAAATAATTCAGGAAGAATTATTATTATAGATATTTTATATATATTTTATATATAATTGAATATATATATTCAATATTATTGAAGTGCTTCAATCTTTTGGAAATAAAATATCTATAATTACCTATACTGGAATTTTGGCATATAGTCAGATGGTTTTTTGTTGCGCTAGACAGATGAAACCAAACAGAATGATGTTGAATGTTATGGGTAGTTTTTGTGTATGTGTGTGTGTATGCATGTTAAGTGTAAAAGCATACCAATTGTTGGCATGTTTCATATTATTATTCCTTCCATAAGAGAGACTGTCAACTTTTGAACCTAATTAGCAAACAGATATTTCTTTTTCACATTTTTATTAAAGCAAATACAGTTTAGTTAAAAATGATTCAACTTATTATAGAAATGTATAAAATGCTGTGAAGTGAGTTGCTGGCCATGGTGTGTCAGAGGAAATATGTTGTATGATACTTAGATGAAAATTAATGCTCATGCATTAAAATCAAATCCTTCTGCACCATGCTGGGATAATGCTTAGATTTTAAAAATTATTTCAAAGTCATAAAAGAGCATAAATACTGAACAGAGAGCTGAGAGCTAATACATTTATTTCCTTCTTGTATACTTGTGTGCCTGAATTAGAGACCTAGAAGAATCTGCAAATCTCTTTATGGCATGGAGGCTATCTCTTGAGGATTTCATAGCACCTTGCATAGAACTGCCCAATGACCACCTCTCTTTTTACAGTTATTTTAAGGAGACACTTTGCAGAAAATTAAAGAGCAGAAACTAAGGTAGAGGCAAATCAGCTGCAGAATATATGCCTGCTGCCTTTAAATGCCTCAACAAGTACCATCCATGTGTCTGGTTAGTGAGCAGAACATGTATCTTGACTGCGTATCATCACAAAACTATTCCTCCTCATGCCTTGTATTATTTCAGTGTCTCAAAGTCAGGGCAGTAAAAAGTGCATTTAATCACATAGACCCAAACCAGAGCAATGTCTCCAGCAATATAAACTTGCATGGAACCAAACTCATAACAGAGCCTCCACCTCCATCCTTCAGAAGGCGATTTGACCACTGGAGAGGTGGAACGTGATCACAGCCACGAGAATTCTTCACATAACAGGAGATAAAACCAAAGTCTGGGTAGATATCTTCTTAAGGATAATATATAAAGAGATAAAAGCTGACTTGGATGTGTGGAAAACAATACTGTACAAAAAGAAAAGGGGAGAATTGCCTCAGTACTCAAAGAGAGTGCACCTCTGAAAATAACTCAAGCCAATGTACATTTAAAAATAAAATTTAATGATCAAAGAACACAAAATTTAAAAACCATATAAAATTCATTGAAACACATGTGAAACATCTGCTGAAAGCAGATACCAGAAAATGTATTGGCTTCAGCAATTGGAATGTATTAGTTCAAAAACTTACAGCTTGGAGGCTATTCTGGTTTGCTAGCTGCCGGAATGCCACATACCAGAAATGGAATGGCTTTACAAAGGGGAATTCAATATGTTGCAAGTTTACAATTCTAAGGCCATGAAAATGTCCCAATTAAAGCAAATCTATAAAAAATGTCCAAATTAAGGCACTAACAACAGGTTACCTTCATTCAAGAAAGGCTGATGAAGTTCAGGGTTTCTCTTTCAACTCTGGAAATGCACATGGTGAACATCGCAATGTCTGGAGGCCTTCTCTCCAGGCTTCTTGTTTCATGAAACTCCCCAGTGGGCATTTTCCTTCTTCATCTCCAGAGGTCTCTGGCTATGTGGGCTGCGGTAGTTTTCATGGCTATCTTGTCATTCTCCTGACTCTACTTTGTTGCTGTCTCATCTTCTCAAGCTTTCTACAAAGTGCTTCCTCTTTTGAAGGATTCCAATAAACTAATCAAGACCCACCTGGAACGGGTGGAGTCACATCTCCCTCTAATAAAAGGTTAGTACCCAGAAGTGGGTGAGTCACATCTCCATGTAGTTAACTTAATCAAGTTCCCAACCTATATTACTGAATAGGGATGAAAAGAAATGGTTGCTCCCACAAGATGGATCAGGATTAAAACATGGCTTTTCTAGGGTACATAAATCCTTTCAAACCAGTGCAGAGGCTGAGAAAAATATTTAAGTCAAGGCACCATCAAGGCAATGCTTTTTCCTGAAGATCAGCTGCTATTAATCCTCAACTTCTGTGTTACACATGGCAGTATCTGCTGGGGTCTCCTTTCTCTTTCAGCTTTCACTGATTCCAGTTCTTGCTTTCATGGCTTTCTCTCTTTCTCTCTCTCATATTGATCTTGTTAATTCAGTAAAAGGATTAAGACTCATCCGTGGGTCCACTTTAACGGAAGTACCTTATAAGAAGGATCTTACTTACATTGGGTTCATACCCTCAGGGATGGATTAGCATTATGAACTAGCATAACCGAGCAATGAAATTTTAGTGAAAATTTAGGCATATAGGTCAATGGGATAGACACACACATATGTGAATACATAATATTATGACAAAATTGCTACTTCTTAGCGGGGGAATGTCTTTTCAACACATAGTGCAGGGTCAACTGGATTTCCATAGAGAAAACAATGAAACTTGACCCCTCATTAGCATCATATGTTAAAATCAGTTCAAACTGAATTTTACATAGGAATGAGAAAGGTAAAAAATCCATTATTTTAGAAATAATATATGGGAATACCTTCATGATCTGGATCTAAGAAAAGATTTCTTAAACAGGCCTCCAAAACATACTAATCACAAAGGAAAATATAAATAATTGGGCTATATTAAAGCTTAAAGATGATTGTTCATTAAAAATATACCATCAAGAGATTGAAAATGCACATCCAGAATGGGAGAATATTTATAATCTGTATAAAGAACACATAATTCATATCCAGAATATATAAAACTCTGCCCTAGACATTAGGAAAAAAAAAAGGGTAGGCATCCCAACAGAAATATAAGCAAGAGCCTAATAGAGTCATTTCGTATAAAAAGAACATGCAAATGGCCAAAAAAGATGAAAAATGATTACTACCATTATTATTCAAGAAGAGCAATTAAAAACTCAGTATTTGCCAGCAAAGTATATGTTTGATAATAACAAAATTTATAACTAAGCATTATTAGAAATACATCTGGAATATTCTCCCCTATGTGAAAATTGAAGAGCCCACTTCTAAAAAACCCATGGCATAAAAATGAAGTCACAAGGAGAATTCAAATTTGAAAAGTAAAATGAAAATACAACATACAAAGATGCATGGGATATAACTAAGGACAATGCCCATAGGAAAGTGCACTCTCTGGGCTGCCGGCTCACGCAGTACCACCTCAGCCTGCGGCACGTGGCCCTTCCCAACGTCCGTGTGCGCCCCCCTCCCCCACCCAGCGCGTGGGCCTTCATGGCCTCCCACGCCACCAAGTGAGAGGAATTCCAGACATTGGGGAGGCACTGCCCAACACGGAGGTGCTCTACACAGTGCAGGTCCGGGAGGGGCACTTTGGCTTTACCCAAAGTACCCAGCTTGCTTTGGTCAGTTCATCATCACTCCCCACATGGTGACCCAGACCAAGGAAATGATGGTGGTGATGCACCCGTGACACATGTCAGCGAGGTAAGTGTGGAGGTGGACTCGGCCTCCTCTTCTTGGGCCCATCTGCTGGGCAGGGAATCCTGGTGCCCTCCAGGGCACCTAGCAGAGATCCGGCACCTCTGGGTAGCTCACATGCACGCATGCACGCTCATAAGTTACACATTTTAGGCTCTGACCTGGAGGTCTCTAGCATGGAGTCATGGCTTCCCTGACTTCCTGGTCACACCTCCAATCTGTACAGTCACTTTTCTATGGACTTAATAAACAGCCCCCCTTAAATGGGCATAACCTGTGACCTGACAATTCCACTCTCAGGAATATATTCAGCAATCAGTTCATGCAATGAGCACCAAAAGACATGCAACATAATGCTCTTAGCAGTGTTATCAAAAGCCAAAAACTATAAGCAATAAAAGCCAAAAACTGTAAGCAATCTGAATGTCAATTTGCATGAGTATGGATAAATCAGTTGGAGTTTATTTATACAATTCTATACAGTAGGAAAAAATAGGAAGAAAAAAAAAATCACCTGCATGCACAAATACGCAGATGAGGATAGCTATGTTCAGCAAAGAAGCCAGGCACAAAATGAAATATTTTTTCTTAACACAAGACAAAATATTTGTATAAAGATGGTGGTTTTAGTAGGAAAGGTGTAGTGATTGCTACAAGGCTTAAGGTCAGTTACCCCACTGCTGCAAATGTTCTGTTTCTTCTCTGAGCCCTGTTGATTGTGTTAATTGATTCAGCGGTCCATATTAATGTTCTTGTCTGTTTATGGGCTATGCTTTAATAACAAAGTTAATTTGTTTATCAAGATATATCAAATATGAAAATATTTGAGAAATATATGATACATCTATGAGTATATAAATAGAAGTTTGTTTTTAATGCCCTTGATAAATTCAAGAAAATTTCTTTCTTAACCTAATTTGCTGAGAATTTTTAACTATAATGGATTGCATTTTTACAAATGCTTTTTCTGGATTTACTGGGATGATCATACATGTTTTTTCCTCATTTACTTCTTACTATGTTGAATTTCAATGATTTTAAAATATAAACTACCTTTAAATTCCTGAGGTAAACTTCATTTGGTGGGATGAATTGCTGCTTCACCTTTTGTGGGTTCATCTTGCTGATATTTTATTGACAGTTTTTTACATTTTTATGTTCAAAGGGATATTGGTCAGTATTTTTCTGACCTGCTGTGCTGGTTTGAAAGGAAGTATGCCCCCTAAGAAAAGCCATGTTTTAATATAAATCCCATTTCATAAAGGTAGAATAATCCCTATTCAATACTGTATATTTGAAACTGTAATGAGATCATCTCACTGGTTGATGTGATTTAGTCAAGTATGGTTGTTAAACTGGATTAGGGGATGACATGTCTCCACCCATTTGAGTGGGTCTTGATTAGTTTCTGAAGTCCTATAAAAGAGGAAATATTTTGGAGAGTGAGAGATTCAGAGAGAGCAGAACGATATAGCAATGAGAAGCAGAGAGTCCACCAGCCAGTGACCTTTGGAGATGAAGAAGGAAAACGCCTCCCAGGGAGCTTCATGAAACCGGAAGCCAGGAGAGAAAGTTAGCAGATGATGCCGTGTTTGCCATGTGCCCTTCCAGCTGAGAGAGAAGCCCTGACTGTGTTGGCCATGTGTGCCTTCTCACTTGAGAGAGAAACCCTGAGCTTCATCGGCCTTCTGGAATCAAGGTATCTTTTCCTGGATGCCTTTGATTGGACATTTCTATAGACTTGTTTTAATTGGGGCATTTTCTCGGCCTTAGAACTGTAAACTAGCAACTCATTAAATTCCCCTTTTTAAAGGCCATTCCATTTCTGGTATATTGCATTCTGGCAGCTAGCAAACTAGAACAACTGCCTTTGCCTTTGTTTTACGATGGTGCTGACCTTTAAAAATAAGTTAGTAAGTGTTCCCTATTCTTCTATTATCTGGAAGAGATTGTTTAGAATCAAGATTATTTCTTCCTCAAATTTCTTTTGTAATTTGCCCTCATGACCTGGAGTTAACTTTCTTGGAATGTTTTCAACTTTGAACTCATTTTTTAATAGACACAAGATTAATCATGTTATCTGTTTCTTCTTGAATGAGCTTCAGTTTTTCTGTCTTTCAAGAAAAAAGTTTCATATGAGCCATCAAAGTTATGGGCATAAAGATGTTCACAGCAATCTCTTATCCTTTTCCTGTCTCAAAACACTGAAATGATTCCTCTTATTTATTCTGGATGTTGGTAATTTGTGTCTGATGTCTGATTTTCTTTATCAGTCTTGATTATAAATGATCAATATATTAATATAGTCAAAGAACCAGATTTTCATTTCCTTGATTTTTCTTTTTTTCTCTTTTCTCTTTCATAAATTTTTGCTTTTATCTTTATTTTCTTCTGCATCTTCTTTTTTTCCTAGATTTTTTTAAATGATTAAATGGATCATTAATTTGAAATACTTCTTTGTTTCTGATTGAAAATTTACTGATATCACTTTCCTATGGGCATTGTCCTTAGTTATATCCCATACATTTTTGTATGTTGTATTTTCATTTTACTTCTTAAATTTGAATTCTCCTTTTGACTTCATCTTTATACCATGGGTTTTTTAGAAGTGGGCTCTTCAATTTTCACATAGGGGAGAATATTCCAGATATATTTCTAATAATGCTTAGTTCTAAATTTTGTTATTGTCAAACATATACTTTGTATAATTTAAATTCTTTTGAGTTTGTTTTCTTTGTAGCTCAGAATATGATCTATCTCGGTGAAAATTCTTTGCATATTGTAAAAGCTTGTATACTTGCATTTATTGTGTGGAATGTTGCATAAATATCAAATAGGTCATGTTCCTTCCTATATTGTTCAGGTCTTTATTCTTGCTTATATATATATAAATTATATATAATTTGAAATATATATTTGTAATTATATATATATTTCTGTTTGGTCTATTTTGTCTATGTTTTACTTGGATAGTAGTTATGAAGTATTAAATCTGTTAATTTTTCTTTGTGCTGTCAGTTGCATTGAAGTACAGTTATTAGGAGCATAAACCAATCATCTTATTATCGTGTAAAGATGGATTTGGTTGAATTTAGATAAACTCTTTCTTCTGTGCTCCCTCATTTTCGTTGTTTTTCCTCTGTTTATCCTTTCCCTGACTACTTTTTGATTATTTGGTAATTTTTTTTAGTGTTCTTTTTTAGTTTATCTATTGCTATTTTTTAATAGTCTATCAATTATTCTGTATACAACTAACCTTTCTCATTCCACTTAGAGTTAATATTATAGCACCTCAAATACAATGCAAAAGTCTTACCATGACGATAGGTCTCTTTGCCCTCCCTCTTATGTTATGAATTATATCTTCATACATAGAAAGCTCCTCAAGACAATATTGTCATTGTTGTTTTTAAGAAGTATACATATTTTAACAAACTTAAGAGAAAAAAAATGATCTTTTCTATTTATCCAAATGTTTGGATTTTCTTGCTTTCCTCTAACCTTTCTCTTCAGCCAGAAGAAGCCTCAGCCTTTTGTTAGGAACATTCTGCTGACAATTAATTCCTTTATTATTCATTCACCCAATATTTCTTTATTTTTGCTTTCTTTCCTGAAGTTTTTTAAAATATATACTGAACTTTGAGATACACTTCTTTTCTTTCAGAATTTTGAAAGAGTTGATCTAGGATCTTCTGGCCTCCAAGTTTTTTTTAATGAGAAATCCCAAAATCATCCAAATTATTGCTTTTCTGTGGCTGTTTTTAAGATGTTTTATTTCTCTTTGATTTTAGAAGCTTGATAGTAATGTATGTTCATGTACTTTTCCTTAAGTTTATTCTGTTCAGGGTTCTTTGAACTTCTTTATTCTTCAATATATATTTTTTGCCAAATTTGAAAATGTTTGTCATTTTTAAACGTATTGTTTTCCACACTAATCTCTTTTTCCTCTAGGGTACTGTTAGACTTTTGGACCTAGGTAAACAGGTACTTGAGGCTCAGTTTATTATTATTTTTTAATCCTTTACACTCTGTTGCTCAGATTGGATAACCTTTATTTATCTCTCTTTGTTCACTGCCTTTTCCTCTCCATCCTCATTTTGCTGTTGGGGAGAATCAGTGAATTTTGTTTCACATGTTGTATAGTGTATGTTTCAGTTCTAAAATTTCTGGTTGTTTCTCCATATAATTTTATCTTTCTTCTATTTCTTAGATTTTCATTTATTTCAAGAGTTGTTGTTCATTTAGTTATAATTGCTGCTTAATATTTTCTAATAAGTTTAACATAGTTATCATCTCAGGGTCAGCATTCTTTGATTGTTTACTTCCTTTAAAACACTCACAAGTTCCTGATTCTTTATATGAAACAATTTTGGATTTTTTACAGTACATCTTGAATGCCACATATTGATTATTCTTGTCCTGTATAGTCTTCTGCAGCATGCAGATTTCTTTCCTTTTAAGGGTAGTGGTTCATTGTCAGTTGGTTTCTCAGTGTCTACTCTTCTGACTTGGGGCTTCCCTACTTGCACACTGCGAGGGATCCCTCCACCTCTGTGGAAATGATTTACAGTGTAGTTTGGTTTGCAACACTTCTGCTATGTTAGCTTGTCTGTTTTGTGCGTGGGTCGCTCAGGGATGTACCTGAGGCATGTGCTGCTTTTTCATCTTTAAGGGTATCTTCTTCAGTCCTCTTGTCTCTGATATTTTCCCAGTGTTCTCATCACATATATCTGTTTTCTTGGTTCTCTATAGAGAAAGTTGGCATTTGATTTGGAGCTTTCTCTGTCTGTGTTCTGTGACAGAGGTCACATTTGAGGCTGGATAGAAGATTAAAAAAATAAGAAAAAAAAACCCCAAAACACAAAAGAAGACATTTTCCCCCAGTGCTTTCTAGTTTACAGGGGTTCATTTTCCAATGGCCAGAAATGGGGGTTTTATTTTAGCATTTTTGGTTGCTTGCACTGCCTGTCATGGCTCCATTGGAGGCCCACTCTTGAATCAATGTTGGGAGAAGTTGAAAATACACACTCACACACACACATGAATGGAAACACCTCCTCAAACCATAAGTGTCTTCAAGCTTTTTTCTCTTCTCCGCTTATTGCCCTTTTGCTTTCTTTTCTGAAGTTTTAGCAGTTACATTTTGTATGTTATCAAGGCAGATCAGTTGTAATTGGTTGGAGAATCAGCTATAGTGGATTTACTTCATATTGGCTGGTGCCAGATGCCTTGGATTCCATTTTATTACCATTGTGTCCATATATATTTTGTGGTCTGAGAATCTCATCTGTATTATAATGCTTCAGTGGTGTTTGCTTTGTTTGAGAGTTTTATTAGTGATTCTTTCATGCTCCCCCAAAACTGTATCCTCTTTCTCCTGGGTGTGGGAACTTACACGTGCCCCTTTGATAATTCCTTAAATTATGTTTTTCAAGTATTTATCTTTGCTCATTAAAAAAAAATTAGATATAAATTACTGAGAGTATTTTTTACCATCTCCCACTATTTTCAACTTTACGTATGTCTCTGACTAATCCTGTCAGATATTTCTTCTTATACATTGTGAATATAAACTATTATGTAAATAATCGTATGAAATGGAAATATAGAGACAAACATTAACACCCAATTGTTTGCAAAAACCAAAGATGTAAACTCATCACCTCGTTTTTTAAAGATGTTGGTATTTTCCTTTTACTTTAAACTGTACCAATTGTAATGAATACTGCATAATACATTTTAATACACAAATTTACATATATCCTTTTTGTATTTCCCTACTTCTTAATATCTTTATTCAAAATTTGAGTATTATGCTGATGAAATGTGTTGACATAACTTTAAAAATTTTTCACTTAATCCACATATACTGTACAAATATAATAATTAATATTGCATGTATTTATTCCTTAGCCCTTACTGAATTTTATTTTGATATCTTACAAATATATAAATTTGATATTTGTAATATATATATGATATCCATTAATATCCTTATCTGAAAAGGGGGAAATAGTGCCTCTGTAGGGTGAAGTAACTTACCAGACACAGAACTTGGTATTAAAGTCTGCATAGCTCAAGATCCTGCCCTCTTTCAATTTATCTTTACTGCCTTTTATGTATGTTATATGTTCAATAAATTCACTTCCTTTAAATTGAATTTAAACTGTGAAGCAGTGTTTTGTTGAACAATAAATATGATATAGAATGTCCTTCCTACTTTGGGTTATGATTCAGTTCGTAGAAAAAGAAATTCTTTCATTGTGCTAGAAGCTTAAAATAAAGAAAATGTCATGTTCCGTGTTAACTAGAACCTGAGGAAAATCAAAATGGATTGCTTGTGATGGAGAAAACAAGTAGAAAAGGAATTGAATTGAATTTACCCTTTATGTTCCCTTATAATTTAGCTCTTGAAGAAATGTTTTTCTTAAAGCAATCTCATAAACCACGCTTGTATTATGTAAGTCTAACAGAAATTTCAAGGAATGATCAACATCAATTAATCATCGCTCATTCATGCCACATTTTGGTTTAAAATGTCCACTCTAACTTATAAACCTTGCCTAGGAAATTCCTCTTTCAAATGTATGCTGAATCTTGTTAGAAATAAGTTTCCTCCGTAGTGATTAACTGAAACCTGGTCATTACATGCTGTTCTCTGAATTTATGAGTGAAAGCTCTCCATAAGGCATACATGGGATGACAGGAAAGGTTACAACCGGAGATAAACACTGAATTAATAACCTTCAATGATGACCTTACTTGTCCTCCCAATTCCTGAGACCTTAACAAGACTTAATCCTTTCATCTCTCTGTCCTTGGTTCAAAGCTGCAGTGTACCAACCAGTGTAGAACAGTTACCTAAGGTAATAAAAGGGACATTTCTCTTTCATGTAGATCCAAGCTACCTAATGTTTTTACAGCCAGTATATTTCCTTTGTCATTTTTTCATGTTGTATTGGAAGTCATTGGTAATATTTCTAAAGGCAATGTTTTCATTGTGATCCAATTACAGTTTTTAGACCTAGTGATTCTTGGAAATAATTTGTCCAAGCTGATCACAATTCACTGTTCCAGGGAGGAGTGAGCTTTCATAAGATGCTGTAGCCTTATCCATTGGCTTTGAAAATTACAAACTGGAATTATGTTCTTAATTGTTAGTAGGTGTAGCTTAAAATCACGTCTTATTTTTCTTTATCAGTTACATCATAATGCAAGATTGCAATTAATATCAAGTAAATCTCAGAGATTTTGTATCTGTGCTCTTACTAATGTTCCTCTTCCATTCTGAAATTTGCCAGCAATTTTGAAATTAATTGAAACATCGTATATTATTACTAATGAAGTTCCTCTAATCAGATTTGGCACATGATTCTGATTTATTACCTATTGATAATGAGATAATGATTTACATCTCCATTTCATTTAGAGTAAAAGCCAAAATCATTATAAAGTTCCCTATGACCCTTCTGATCTGACTCCCATATTAACTCCCAAAGCTCCTCTTCTCTGTCTCCACCCTTACATAGTTCCAGCAGCACTGGCCTCCTTGCTGTTTATTGAACATACTGTCACCGTAGGCAGCAGCTGGAGCTAATTCCTTGGCCCGGAATGATCTTCCCCCCCATAAACCTTGACTAGCTTCCTCACCATCCTCAAGTCTTCAGTGTAATCTCATGTTCGATGAAACCTATAGTGTGTACCGTATTTAACATTTCAACTGCCTCCCCAAGGGCCGCACTCCCCATACTCCTCAGTGCTCTGCATTTCCTTTCATCAGTGTAAATTCCTTTACCATGTTCATTGTTGGTTGTACATCAACCCTTGTTGAGCTGTGAGTGCCACAAGCTCTGAGATCTTTCTCATTTTGTTGACGTATCCTAGGCACTTAAGAGGTCCTGGTACAGTGTGAATACTTAGTGAATACTTGCCAATTTCACAATTCTAAAAAGATCTTTATCACTCTTTCTCCAATTTCTCTCGTCATTACATATCCTCTTAAAATTGAAGTCTATGTTCCACTTTCATTTTATCTCAGTTCATGGGATGTCTTTGTTGTTGTTTTTTCCCTCCCAGTCACTTAAAATAACTCACCTCAATACGTATCATCAATTGAATACCACTTTTCCAGCTAAGTGGGTTATTTTATTTTCATCAATTTATACTTGTTGACATCCACTCCCTTTTATTTCTTTCTGTCAAACACTTCTCTGAATGTCATGCTTCCTAGCTCTTTCCTTCTGTCATATTTCCTGGATTCTCGTTATGCCTGTACCCTTCACACTAAAGGTTTCTGGAGTTCTATACTTTGAATTTCACTAAAAAATCTCATTTGAATTTCTAACTCATTAGTACAACAAACAACAGGACATATGCTCCAAGAGGTCCTTAAGACATTTCAAATTCAACATATCAAGAGACATTGGCTATGTTTTCCCTGACTGTCTTTTTTCTCTTGTATTGTTTTTATAACAGTTTCCTCACATTTAGACTGGGAGGTATTTAGGCAAAGCTTGAGATTTCTGGAGGGTCAGTGGACTGATGTGCCAAAGACCTTACAGGAAGAAAGATACCATCTAAGTAATCATCATCAAGCAAAATGCTTGAAGGCATAACATACAAGGACCCTGCTCAGAATTTGAAAGGAGTGTTGATTTGGTGCATGGTACAATGTCAGTCACTCATCTAATCCCAAAGACAGCTCCCTATGTAAGCTTATATACGATCCATGGGATGGATAGTACAAGAGCAGAATTTAGCACAATTAGAAGTCACTGATCATTGAAGGATCAAATAATCTTCAGACTTTTTTTTCACAATGGGATCCACAATAGAATCTATTTGCAGATATGGTATAAATAACAACAAAGAACCAACAATTATAGTAATGTCGATACCCTGTTTATTATGCTCTAAGAACTATTCTAATGTACTTTCCTATTTTCTGTTTAATTCTCCTACCTTTAAGAGGGGATAACTTTTGTTTTTGTTTTGTCTGCTGTGTGGCGGTGGTCACATTTCATCCTTTTTCCATGTGAGTATCCTCCTATTGCAGCACTGTTTGTTGATTTTTTTGGGGGGTGATGGGCTGTAAGGGGTAACTGTTTTTAAACTTCTCTTAAACTGAGGCATGGAGGGTTAAATTACATTCACCAGACAAAATAGCTAATATTTACCTGGGATTTGAACAGTCCTACCTTTGAAATTGGGTTTCAATATAGTTGACACAGTAATTACTGGAAGCCATCAGTGGTGATAATTACATTCTGTATATCCTACATTTTTCCAAAAATTCTTAACATAACTTTATAATAACATATAAAATGGAAATTTAAATATAAAATAACAATCCAAAGAAAACGAGAAGTTATTCGCCAAACTGGGAAATTTGAACTGAACCTGTCATCAATGCTCTCTTGGAATTTACCCAGTCTGATGCAACAAGAAGTATCCGTACCTTCCATTAAGTTCTCTCTGTGAAAATGGAAATATGAAGTGCCAAGCCTCTGCTACCTCTGGCAAAACTCAATGTTTTCAAATCAACTCTGAAAATATTGGTTCTAAATTTGCCTTGGAGCATGATTGTAAAGGAATCACTAAATTTTTTAAAAGATCCAATCTTAAGACCACAGCTCTTTTCCCCCTCATTTGCCTTTTTCCTTCTTTGAATGCCACCAAAGCCTCTCATTTGGTGTAGCTTTATTTTGTGCTCTGGAGGCTGAGCATTTATGAGAGCATTCCACCAAGCTTTCACTCCAGGGCTGTTTGCCAATGCAATTTATTTTTAACCTATTAAGTTTTAATTTGGGATGGGAGAGGAAGAATACCAGTGTTCTAGCTGTTTTATAATTCTGCAGTGAAGACATTGCATGTTGTTTTCCCTACTGTACACTTGACCTGCATGTGCAAGAAAAAGGCGGAATGTTTAAAACACCATAATCAGCTCAGAGTATTTGCCAATCTGAAATAAAGTGGGATGGGGAAGTGTGTCCCTCAGATCAAGGGTACTAGAGTCCCTTTTGCTCAACATGAGTGAGAGTTATGTTGTGTGTGAATGTGTGGATGTGTGTCTGTGCACATATTTGTATATGCATTACTGTGCATGTGATTTATTTACCCATGTGGGAGAGGATTTGAAATGTAAGCTTTTATTTATCATTTTAGAACATGATTTAATGAGCAGACACACTTGGGGGAGGGGAAGGTAGGTAAGCTGTAATAAATTGTTCCAGTTGCCTTAAACTATGCACAAAGCTAAGTGACCAAACTTCTCGTTTTGATTTGAAAAAAGTACATTGTTTTCTTGTCCCTCCCTTTGATGAAATCTTACTCTTTGATGGGCCTTTTGATGTGAACAGATGTTTTCTAGGCAAAACTTAAGGGCTAATTTTAAACTGAAAACATTCCACTTTTGTAATTTGTCTTAAATTGTTTTATGTATAGCAAGCACAACTATAATCTAATTTTAAGAAACTGGTGCTTTCTTTTAGTTCATTTGTATTTCCCTTGTTACAGTAAAAGATTTTGTTAATTATGTTTACAATTTGTTGCAACAGCCATTTTCTTCAGAGAAAATGAGTGTAAAGCCATTTGTAAAAGGCTTTGCCCTACTTATTTTAATATATGCCAGTTGCTGTTAACTTTTGATGAATAAAAACTTATCTTTTCAAAAAAAAAGTCATGAATATTTCAAAACTTGATACTAACTATAAAAATCATAAATGTCTAAAAATACAATACTAAACTTAGTAGTAGCAAGTGCAAAGTGTGATGCAAGTGCTTAATTTCCATGTATTTGAGGATATTCTCAATTTCTTTCTATTATTGAGTAATAGCTTCATTCCATTATGGTTAGAGAAAATACTTTTTTATGATTCTAATCTTTGCAAATTTATAACACTTCTTTTATGGCCTAAAATGTGGCTTATCCTATAAAAATCTTACATATTAACATAAGAAGAATGTATTTTCTGCTGTCTTTGAGTGTAATACATGGTATATAATCCTTTGAGGAGATTTAAAATATTTTTCAAGTCCTCTATCCTAATTGATCTTCTGTCTAACTGTTTTATCCATTATTAAGAATGATGTATTGAAGTCTTCAGTTATTACTGAAGAACTCTCTGTATCTCTCCTGTCTGTCAGTGTTTGCCTCATATTTTGGTGCTGTGTTGTTTAGCCCATATATGTTTATTATTGTACATCTTTTTGATGAATTGACACTTTCAGCAATATATTGTCCTTATTTTCCCCTTGTAACAGTTTTTGACTTAAAATTTATTTTTCTGATGTTTGTATACTCACCTCAGCTATATTTTTCTATTTGTATGAAATATCTATTGTCATTCTTTCATTTTCAAACTGTGTTTTGGGGAAAAAAGTTAGTCTCATAAGTGGCATATAGTTGCATCATTTTTTAGATCTGATCTTCCAATTTATTTCTATTAAGGACCAGATAGATGTGCATGTTCAGCTTTCCACTTGGCTCTGCCTATGTCATTCCTGCAAAAGAGGAGCACTATTAATACTTCTTTGTTAATGATGAATGGGGTAGTATATTCTTCTCATATATGCTGACATCTTCTCAACACAAGTGGGGCACCATCTTGACTTCCTTGTTGCCTCCCATTTGGGGTATAAACTCAGTTTTTTTCACAGGATACCACTGACACTGGGAAAAAGAGCAGGGCACGGTGCCCACTAACTAGCTTTCCACCACCTAGTAACCTTTCATAAAATCTAGGTGAGTGTGAAGGCTCACTAGTCACAGCCCACACAGGATAGTGAAATGTAGAAATGAGTTGTCCCTCCCCACACTACCTTGTTACCTGTTTTTGCTCCTGGGTATGGGTGGAGGCTCAGGTTGCTGCTTTGCCCTGCTGATCTGATACAGGAATTGTTCTCACTTAGCAGAGGTTAGAAGAGCAACAACTTGTTCCATCAGCTGATTTTACTTTTACAGGTAAATCAGAGCACTGCAGTTTGATGGTATGTGGGATAGGGTAGAGTGAAAAATTACCTCCCAGTCAGCCCTGCTGAAACTCTGGAAAATGTCCATTTTTAAATATTCCCTTGACTTGTAGAAATATCTGGTTTCGTTAAATCTTTTTAAAGTCTCTGAAAAATTTATGCCATGTCATTTTCTTTTCTAACCCAAGGAACCAAAATTGGTAGAAAAGCATGAACAAGAAGACAGGTGGTCTGTATGAACTTCTCAGATACCATTTCACTTCTTACACTGTCAATCTTAGCAAACACATTTTGCAACATTATTCAGCTTCAAACACTGCCATCAGCTTTCCAGTTGTAGCTTTACCAGATAAAAATAAACAATAGAAATATCTGTTTGAGACATTCCCCAGCCAACAGATCCTCATTTTAATTTTATGTAAGAGGTCCATATTTGAGAAGTTCACAGTTTATTAGTGTAGGGTGATAAATGAAATCATCCTATGGAAACAGTGTATTTTCTGTCCAATAGTTCCTTAAGTTTGCAAATATATATTCAGGTATATAAGTAGAGAGAGATGTTTATTTCATGGAAGAATTTCATACCTAGATTTTAATATATTTTAATTATTAAGTAGTTTAGTATGTAACAAAAATAAAACAGAGTAACATATGCACACACATATACCACACCTATTTTGATTTCTTTAACAATATTCAAATAAGAGTTAATATTCATCCAGTGTCAGAATTAGTAAATGACCATATCCATTCATAATATTAAAGTTTATGTTAATAAAATTTAAAATGCTTAGTTTAATTACTTGTTTAATACTTTAAAATATAAATATGCCTATAGAATATATATGTAACATATTCAACAATATATATCATAAACCTGCTAGCTCTTAGGAATGTAATATTTGAGTTTAAACTCAAATAGTAAATTGATTTTGTGTAAAATGTAATTGTATGTACTCTACAATTTACCCTTGCTGACAAGATTTCCATAAACTTCACTTAGAATTTTTAAATTATTTTCATATAAAATATTTACCTTATGTTAGGCATGGTGTCATTAAAGGATTCTACATGAAACAGTAAGTTAAAGCTTAACAGATTTATTGAGAGAGAGAGAGAGAAACAGATTGATAGCAAAGAGAGAACAGGCAAGTGGGAGCCAGCAAAACTTGCTAGCAAAGGAAAGGGAAAATGGCTCCAACCCTTTTTCTGACAGCTTGTAGTTTTAAAGGAAAAAGTGCACCAAGAAGGGTGGGGGGTGATGTGTGGCCACAGGCATCACCAGGAGATACCAGGCTGGTGCAGATCATGACTTCATGCTCATGGTTATCAGGTCTGACCTCTGGCAGGTGGGGCATTGGCACGTTCCTGCTCATCTGTCTGTGGGCACATCAGGTCCTGTCAGCAGTGTTGCTGTGGGAGAGAAACTGAAGAGGGGCCCTCATGCCACAGAAGACATTTTGTATATTAAGTTTCATTTTCTGAGACCTGACACCTTACAAAGGTATGATAATGAAAAATACTAAGATATTCTTAATGCTCAGTCTTTACATAGGGATTTCTTCTAAAATTTCTTTCAAAACTTAATGTGGGGCGAGCCATGGTGGCTCAGTGGCAGAGTTCTTACCTGTCATGCTGGAGACCCAGTTCAGTTTCCAGTGCCTGCCCATAAAAACAAAACAAAACAAAAAACAAAAAAAAACTTAATGTGATGCCTATGTATAAAATAACCATCTGGGAAAAATAAACACTTTTTAAAATCAATCATTAATTTTGCTAAATTCAGAATGAAGTTTCCCTTCAGATTTCTGAAACCTTAACATATGATGAACAATTTACTGGCTAGAATCTGTTCTGAAGTATTAATTGTTGATGCTGATTAGTGTTAACCAATTACTAGTTGTTCTAGTTTGCTAGCTGCCAGAATGCAAATACCAGAAATGGAATGGCTTTTAAAGGGGGAAGTTAATAAATTGCTTGTTTACAGTTCTAAGACTGAGAAATTGTCCCAATTAAAATAAGTCTATAGAAATGTCCAATCTACGGTATCTAGGGAAAGATACCTTGGTTCAAGAAGGTGGATAAAGTTCAGAGTTTCTCTCTCAAGTGGAAGGGCACATGGCAAACAGTCAGAACTTCTCTCTCTCTCTGGCAGGGCACATGGTGAACATGGTGTCATCTCCTAACTTCTTCTGGTTTCCTGTTTCATCAAGCTCCCCGGGAGGCATTTTCCTTCTGCATCTCCAAAGGTTGCTGGCTGGTGGACTCTACTTCTCATGGTTGTGGCTGTGTTGTTCTGCTCTGTCCTCTTTGAATTGCTCCCATTCTCCAAAATGTTTTAAACTAATCAAGACCCACCCAAATGGGTGAAGACTCACCTCCAGCTAATCCAGCCTAACAACCAACCACTCTTGATTAAATCACATCTCCAGGGAGATGATCTAATTACAGTTTCAAACATACAATACTGAATAGGGATTAGAAGAAATGGCTGCCTTTACAAAATGGGATTAGGATTAAAACATGGCTTTTCTAGGGTACATACATCATTTCAAACCAGCACACTAGTTTTAAAGGAATTAAATATATTTTACATACCATATCAAAGTGGTGCTTTGATTCCTGATTTAATCAAACTCATCATATGATTATAAATACTTAAATCACTGAAAAGAGCACCTTTCATCGTACAAGAGAGATCATGGGGATCACTGTCCTTCTTTCTATATAACATATACAATTTATTAATCCACAGATAGGCTGATGCCCACAGCAAGCTATAGAAAGAAAAATGTGATTTTAATAAGATAGAAATAGTAAAAGACAAACATTTCTAAAACAAGTTGTGCAAGATATCTTGATAATGGGGCTCAAACCATGAGATATTAATTCAGTTTATAACTCCACTCAGAAACTGAGGGAATGATGTACAGTTTTGAAGTAATATAGTTTACAAAACAAACATCAATTTTATTAAGTTGAATGAATTTAATGATTTAATGAAGAAAGGTGATCTTAAAATAAAATAGTAGATATTATAAGATGAAACATTAAAATCATAATAATTTTTATTATTTATTTTTTATTATTTACCATCATCCAAATAAAAATACAGTATCAGCATTAGCAAATTACCAGCAAAAGTTAAATATTATATGTATATTAATATATTATATAGTATATGGTAATAGGTTACAGGGTGCTCAAATATATTCTTTCATTGTTCATGAACTCATGTAATGAACTCCAATGACCTGCCCCCTCAATGGGATTTATGATTAAACTTGCTTAAATTTATTTTCAGAAGCTCTGTTTAAATGTTCTAATGAAGGCAATTGTGCTGTTTCTATTTGGGGTTAAAAGGGAGCAGTCTCTGAAAGGATGGTGAAACAAAGAACTTCCTAGGGAATCATTTAATGCAAATTTAAGAAGAAAGTGTGAGGTATGAGGTACCTTTAAACAGAGCCATAGATAAAACAAGATTTTATGTAAATCAGTTGATGAAATAGAGTTACCAGAGGCCAGGACCCTGTATTTCCACTAGGGACTGTGGTTCAATAGCCAGTAACTCAGTGTTTATGGTGACTTTATAGAACATAACAC
>PVIY010024556.1:0-18975 GCA_004026745.1 Myrmecophaga tridactyla
ATTTCTTTAGGCTCACAGACCCCTAGACAAATAAAACATCGCGGTTTAAAATTTTTCAGATTACCTTGGTGATCATCTAATAGAAATTCTATTTTTCTTCCCAGATAAAGCCATGGAATTATTCTTCTGGTGATAACAGCCCACGCGCAGTCCGTGAAACACGCACACCGCCCTGTGCCACGCACACCACGCAGGTGCTGACCATTGTTATTCAAATTGGGGTTTTTTTCCAAGTAACAAGTTCACGTGGCTCAGAATTCCCACCTGCAGAGCCCCGGAGAGGAGCGGCGCCCGCCCGGAAGCCGGTTCTCTGCTAGAGCAAGCCTAGAGCAAACCGTGGAAACGGCTCCGGCACCTCTTTCCTCATATGTCATTAACGCACGTACATTCCACACAATTCTAAAGACGGAAATGAAAATTGCCCGTAAGCTCCCCCGGGATAGACGCACCGTTTCAGTGGCTGACCCTCAGCGTTTTCTCGCGTCTTTCCGCGGCCTTCCCAAGGTGGGTTGTTGACAGCACCGCAACACCGAACTCCCCGTGCTTCCACTCTTCTCTGTTTCTCATTAAAGAATCTGAAGTAACTGGAATGTCACCAACCAATGAGTTGGAATAGTCAAGACTCCAGCTATTCCAGTTGATCCCAGTTTCCATTTGCTTTGCCCAAATAAGAGGGCTTATAACTTTTAATATTTCCATTTGCTTTGATATGTCAGGCTGTCCATTATCCCATTTACAATATATTCAAGTTATAGAACTGTCTCAAAGTTAGTAGAAATCTCCATGTTTATTTTGTGGTCCCTTTTTTCCCCTCAGATCAAACTTCCTATGGTTGGTTCCAAAATGGCATGTCCAGACGTCCTCCAAGTCAACATCACCCTAGCGTTAGCTGACAAAAAATAAAAATGTACCCAAAAGAGCACTAAAGACACATACTCAATGGAAAAGTGTGTAGCACTGAAAATACACCAATCATAGCCCTATGCAGCAAAATGAGTGGATCTCATACACATAGCATTAATCAAACCAACGCAGGGTAAATGTCGCACACAGAATGCATCCATGTATGCAAAACTTTTAAAACAGAACTGAAGAGTATCAATTAGAGGTGCAAAGCACCTGCAGTGATGTCCTAAGGAAGGCAAAGACCAAAGGGAAGGAGAGTAGTTGATTCGCGGGGGGAGGGCTGAGATGGAGGGCAGGTACCCAGGGCAGTGTCCCCTCATCACCTTGGGCAGCGCAGTGGAGGCTGACCTTGACATTGTGTTCTTTTGCATTTTCCTGAAACACGTTTAAAAAGAAAAAAATAAACATGAGCTGAACATCTGGAAGCAGAGAGAGACTCCCATAGAATTCATAGAGAAAAGCTGTGAATGAGGCAATCTGGACAAATGTAAGAATTGCTTAACATCTTTATAAACATTTTTTAGCATTGCACTTACTGAGGTTTAGAGTCATTAATTCATCTTTAATCACAGATGGCTTTAATGTTGAATTATAATTTATTTAAAGCTTTTTGATCAATACACCTCAACATTGTATCATTACCTCAGAATTTTATCAATCTAAATTCCTTAAAACCTGTTAAAATTGTTAGAGAATTTGATCAAATTAATAATAAAAATGATCACATCAGTGTTTAAACTTTCCCCCAAATTTCAAGCTAAGCACTTCTTTAGATCATAAATTTTTCCTATCATCAGGGTACCAGGAGAACCCATTCATGGCGACATCAACGCATTTGAATTATCATGCATTTCACCAGGAATTCCATATCCACATGACATTTTTACCCCAATACCATATGGTGAGTCCCAGACACTTCTGGCTCATGCCCAGAGGCTTTTATTTCCTCCTAAAACAACACTGTCAATTCAACAAATAATAGCTATGGAAACATTTAGAGAAAATGCACAAACACTGGCCAAGTGTGTCACACATACCATGACACCACAACCGAGTTTTCATTTTGTCATCACTTTGTCATAATAGCAGAAGAAGCAGTCCCTTTCTTCTAGGTGGGTTGGTGAATAGAGGTCAACAAAACTCCCGAGAAAGGATATGGCTTTGTCAAAATGTGAATAGTTTGATCAAACACTGGTCTTTTATTTGGACCTGCCTAGGAGGAGGGTGGGCAGTTAATTGTGAATTGCTGTGGCAGTTTGCAGCCGCTGCCACCACCAGCAGCCCTACTCAGTGTGTGCACATCATGTGCTTTGGTATCTATTTCTCATTGGCGCTACAAGGGCTTCTCACTCGCCCCTGAACTCATGTGAGGGACAGCCGCCACCTGCAGGGAGGTATGGCCCTGCCCCTGCCTTCCGTCCAGGCAGGGGCAGGGCCATGAAGGACCCCGTGAAGGGTCACGGGGCAGGGGCAGGCCCCTCCCTCCTGAGGCTTGCACTCTGAGCAGGGGGCCTCTGCAGCTGTCTCCTCTCTTTCCCTGTGTCTGTCTCTGTTCCCCACAACAGTGCAGAGCTCAGCACCTGGGGGCAGAGGGGCGGGGGCAGGCACAGGGAGAATGGGCCACGGTGTCACCTGATTTGAATCATTTAATTCAATACGCTGCTGCACGTTCCTCCTTCCTAGCTCAGAAACGCTCCGATTTTAGAACAGTAGGAGAGCAAAGAAAGTGTTCTTTTGCGGGTCTTCTAACTCCACAGGGGCTCCAGAAGATTGTAGCCTTCACCCCGAGACCCCTCCATCACCATTTCAGAGGCCTCGGGTTAACAAAATACCTTCTTCTAATCAAAGGCATGTCTGAGGAAGAAAAATCATCCATTTAACTTTAGAAGAACTGTCTCAAGACAATGTCAATTTTGAACACTTAGAATCTTCCTGGAAAACTGTGACTGTCATTCCCCCCATCCAAGTTAACAGAGTTGCTCACAGCTAATGTCAATGTCAAAATCAGCATTTCCTCTGCCCTCCTCAAGCCCATCTCTCCCCTCTCCACCCTCCCTCCCTCCCTCTAATATTCTCCCTCCCTCTCTCTAATATTCTCTCTCTCTCACACACACACACACACAGATGCACACATGTGAATGTGGGCTTTTTCATGGAAAAATCTGAATCAGTAAGAGTTTTAAATCCTTTTCTATTTTACTCTTCCTTCCTCTGAGTTATGGACTTTTTGAAGTTCCTTAGTTCTTTCTGGCAATTCACTGGCCATGAGTTTGACAGGTCTCCAATAATTACCAGTTCCTCTTGTATGCGCAAAGAGTCTGAGAAAATTCCAGACTTCTACTTATAACTGTGAAGTTATAAGACTTAAAAAAGAACACTTTCTTTGCCTCTTCTATTGTTTTAAAATCTGAGCGTTTCTGAGCTAAGGAGGAGGAACGTGCAGCACCGTATTGAATTAAATGACTCAAATCTGGTGACTCAATGGCCTGTTTTTCTCTGATAAAAAGTCTCAGGAACCTCTTTGATTTTGGCAAAGGCCAAAAGAAGCAGCCGTGCTATTGTAAGTCTTCTTCCTTCATAGTATATTCTCTTTTCAACCTCCTGATGTCAAGGAGGTAGTAGATATTCTCCATTGAAAGCGTCCTTCCCAGCTCCCCGACTTCGACTTTTGTTTTCCTTTGCTAAGGATGGGCTGGATGCCCTCCAGGTTGAGCATCAGGATGACATTTCTTCACTCTGATACTGAATGCCCTTCCCAAGTCATCTGAGCAGTTACATCTGGGGGGCATGCATCAGTCCCACTTCCGACACCCATCCATGCGGGAGTCGCAACGGGCATCGGTCCCACTTCCGACACCCGTCCACGTGGGAGTAACGGGATGTGGCTGATGGAGAGATGGCAACACACTCAGGCCAAGGATCAGGTATGGCACACAAGCATCTAACCACACACAGATGGCCAGGTAGAGGCCAAGACAAAGCAGTCTTTCCACAAGGATGCCACCTGCTGAGCTGGAGAATCCCTCCAGGAGTTTGCAGAGCCTGAATCGTCATCCTCAGATTCCTTTGTCTCTTTTCCCACCCCCTGGCCCCATCAGGCATTCTGGGAACAGACAGTGTGGCCAGACACACATCAGACATGAGTAACTGCTAGCAAGCGCCATGTTCACTGCAAGACTAACTCAACTGAAGGTCAAATTTTCTGATAAACCATTGTCCTGGCTCAGTCTCATGTTAGGCCTGCAAGTCTATCTCTGCAAAGTCCTGGTAAACCCAATATGCATCATCAGAGCCCCCACAATTATGGAGTTTTGAGGGGAACACAAATTGTCAGAAGATGGGCGTATTCACTAATGAAATGACATCCCCAATGTTCCTCTCTGTTTAATAGTAGTGGCCAATCTGTCTATCATGTCAATGTCTTCATTGGCCAGTATATTTCTAAGTTACTGCTGCAAAATCCTGTGTGAAGGATGATTCCAAAACTCGGTGTCTTATAACAGCAAGCACTGTTCTCATGCTCACAGGTCTGCCGGCTCCCCGTGGTTCCGATGCTATCAGCTGGGCTCTGCTAAGTGCCGTGGTTTGCCTGGTCTTAGGGCCAGGCTGAGGGTTGGATTTAGGTCTGCTGCAAGTCCCTCCCACCCCCACCCCCAGCCCAATGGCTACCAAGGGCCTAGTCTTATGGTCAATGGCAGGAGCACATGAGCACAAGCCAAGCATGTGGTGCATTTAAAGTTCCTGCTGACATCACATCTACTCACAGTGCTTTAACTAAATCACATGACCAAATCCAACGTGTGATGGGGGGAAAGAAACCTGTATAATGTCCCAAGGGTGGAGGACATGAGAGTATGTGATGAACAATATTCCATTCAAGCACAGCAGGAGGTCATTGTTGATTATCGAACGTTGAACATTTGGATACAATGCAAAGGAAGCAGGACTCCCTGAAACTAAAGGAAATAATGGAGAACTATTCAACTCACACAGACGGTCACAGCCTAGGAAGATCGTCCTCAGTTGGTAATTGAAGAGAAAGGCAACACAGATGATGGCATAACCACAATTTTACAATAGAGTTGTTTGAATATCAAAAAGAAGCCTTTGGGATGAGTCCTGAAGGCAGAGGAGCCAGCCTTTCCAGAATATCAACTGGTTCCATCCCCCATCCCATGTTGTGGGCAGCCCCTTCCAGTAAGAGAAAGTTGGGGTGGGCATGGCCTAGATGCCCCGAAAGTGGGGGTGGGATCTGGAGTGGGGTGGAGTGGACGAGTATGGGTCCTGAATCATTGTGCTGATATTGCTTTTGTCTCCAGTTCCTTGGAGCAGCTGGAAGTAGAAACCTGGAATTGTAGAATTATGACCCAGGCCAGACTCTGAGGTCTGTCCTGCAAGTGGTTGTTGCAATGTACTTTGAAATTTATTGTTTACATATATACATGTTATTTAAAGAGGGGAGGAGTGTAGCGAAGATGGGCCTTGGTGATGAGCACGACTGCTGAGTCATCATATTGATGTTTCTGTTGGTCTCTAGTCTCTTGGAGCAGCTGAAAGAGAAAAATGAAAAAACTGTGGAACTGTAACCCATATCAAACTTTAAAATCTGTTCTACAACTACTTGTTAAAATGTACTTGGAAATTTATTGCTTTTTTGTATATATGTTGTATTTCACAATTAAAAAAAAAAATTTAAAAAAAAAGTTAAGGGCAATTTTAGGCCATTGCATGGCAAAATGATATACTCGCCTTTAAAAAAAATAAAATTTTGTAGTGATAGCTGAAAAAAAGAAAGAAGCCTTTGGGAAACTGATAACTGACTTACCTACTACCAAAAGTTGCCTTCTTGGGGGCGGCGCAGTGGTGGCTCAGTGGCAGAGTTCTTGCCTTCCATGCCAGAGACCCAGGTTCAATTCCCGGTGCCTTCCCATGCAAAAAAAAAAGAAGTAATCTTCTTCAATGACCATGCTTCTTAATGTAAAGGAGGGATATCATATCATATTACATAATATTTCATCAAAAAACTTATACCAAAAACCAGAAACATTTGGCCTGTCCTCATTTCTCCTAAATATTAGTCAGAATTGCAACTAGAACCTATTTTTTCCAACTACATGACATATAAATTAATTTCCTTATCTTCTAGTTTTGTTTTCAAGACAATGTCACAAACGAAAATGAAAATCATTATTTACACTGAATTTTTGCAAATTCACTTTAAGTGAATAATGGGGACCTTCTAAATAGAGATTCAGAATTCAGCCTCAGAGACAAAAATACTTTGGTTCTAATCCCAAAATGATTGTGATAACTGTGACTTTGACATGTTACACCATAATTTCCTCATAGTCTCTCAATGAGAAGATTAAATGAGACAATGTATATAAAACACATGCAGCACATTTTATAAAAGCACTCAAATGATAGGCATTATCTTAATCGTTAGAGCATTCCATTTCTGTATTTAAACATTTTTATTTATTATTTTTATTATTTTATTTATTTTTCTTAAGATATCTAATTATAGCAAAGTTCATATAACTAAATTAACCAAAGGTACAGAACTAAAACAGTTAACACATTTTAGATGATAACTTTACCTGTTCTTCCATAACTTATTACATATTACACTAGCAAAGGAGGATAAAAATTAAGAAGAAATAAAATAGTTATGCAAAAAATTAACATGCACTGAAAGGATATAATTAACCATACTCACACAGCGACTCTGCAGCTAGGTGTAAAGTACACGTTCTCAGTGATGCTTTAAGAAGAATAAAATGCTATAAAAGACAAAATGAGGTGCTGGAACTCACATACATTGATACATGATAAAATATTTTTCTCACCTCTCTCTGTACTCCATCCACTTTCTCTGCCATCTTACATGTACATAAGAGAAGAGCATTTGTAGATGAACAGATGCTATGGGGGAAAAAAGAAGGAAGGAAAGAAAAAGGAAGGAAGGAGCTCACTGCTTCTTGAAACTTGTTATTACAAACACATCCTGATATATTCTGTATTTTTCAGCTTGTGAAATAAAAAAACTTAGTCAAAGTGGGAGAGCTAATTATTTGAGCAGATGACTGTCAGCGCTTCTCAGGGAGAGAAAATGTGTTTGTAAGTCATGATAGCTTGAACCGCAAGAAAGCACTGAAAAGATATATTGTGTCTGAACTGAGAAATTAGCACAGACAACAAAATATGGTCGCTATCCCATGAGAGCAAATCCACTTGGGTAGAGTAAACAGCCTAAACAAAGTCATGGAGACATGAAAGAATTCAGTATATGTGTATGGGGGTGGTGCAAGTGGCTCCATATTCTTATGTGTATGGTACAAGATGGAAAGCAGTGGCAAATGAAGTGAAGAAGTCAAGTTCAAGTCATACATGCTTTGCACATTATTCTAAGGGGCTTGAATTATTACATTTCAAAGTCAGTGTTAAAATATAGGATAGGGTCTGACACCTCTCTGAGTCAGATGAGTTCCATGCAAACTCTACCCTGAAAAGTGGACATGTGCACATTCACACAGATGTACGATGTCCAGCATACAACTTTAAATATTCTTATACTCCCAAGTAAATAAGCAAATAAAGAATTTAACCAGGAGGAATGGGCAGAGTTAAAGACAGTACCTCAGACAGTTCATTCAATGGGAATGAGGAAATGGGAGTAAGGAATTGAATTGGGATGGGAAGATTGAGAGAAGGATCTGATGATGATCAATGCATTTCCCCCCATGACCACCATCAAGAAAATGGGATACAAACTTTTTCTCCCCACCACTGCCTTATGCCATATAGTTTTCATGACTTCACACTGTAGAAAAGTGGATACAGGAAATACCTGGTACTGAAACTGTAGGTCAGTAGAAGAATAGTCTTGAGTTGAATGGAAATGACAGGAGCGCCTCCTACATTCTATCAGAGCAGCCCAAATGATAGGCAGGACTGATAACAAATAATATGGCAACTAGGAGAATCAGACCCACAAAAGGGGGGAAAGAAGTGCAGCATAGAAAAGGTAGATCAAGAAACAGTCCGGACAAAAGCATAGGTCAAGGAACAGAAGGAAATTCTCAGTAAATATTTTCCAAAATGAGAGGATATTGAATGCAATAGACCAGGAGACAGGACGTGAAGCTGGAGCTATGGCAGTGATAGTAGGAAGGAAAGGATGGCAGATTCAGTAAACACATAGATGCAAAGTCATCCATTGGGCAGAGAATAGATCTGTGTGTGCAGAAGGTGGCAGAATTTGCAATGGAACTGAGAATTGAATAAGGCAGCGTAGAGTGCGTTGTGATTAAACAGAAATGGAGAGGTCATGATGATATTGGCTAGACAATAACTCTGAGGAAAAGTGCATTTATGACATATATAAAAACATCCGGGGGTGCGAGGGTAGCGCAGTGGTAGAATTCTCGCCTGCCGTGAGGGAGTCCTGGGTTCAATTCCCAGCCCGTGCACTTCCCAAACAAACAAAGAAACCAACAAAAACAAACAAACAAATGAACAAATGGTGCTGCAATAACAGGATACTCACATGGAAAAAGAATGAAATGTGACCCCGGCAGCATTAAAAAAAAATCTGCCATTTCTCCTCACCCACTCCTTCTTACTTCAGAGACATCATACTCTTCTGATTTCCCTTTTGCTTCTTTGGTCACCTTTTCTTTGCTTCCTCACTGATTCATTTCCCTCTACTTGGCTATTAATGTTAGAATTCTTACATGCTTGATCCTACGAAGCCTTCTTCTCTTCTTGTCCTATACTTTGTCTCTGAAAAACTCATCTATGACCATGACTCTAGTTGTCATTTAAATGAAAATAACTTACAAATTCCTATTTCCAGCCCATACCACTTCAATGAGCTCAGATATGTTATCCAACTGCTGTTCAGAATTTCCACTTGGATATCATAACTCAAATTCAACATCCTCCAGGTAAACGTCACAGCCTTCCCCTCCCCCAAACGGATCCTTGGCCAGGCTTCCCCACGTTGGTACATGGTGCCACCAGCAATCCAACTCTGCAAGTCAAACTGGCGTTTCCCAGGACAGCTCCCATGGCCCCTTCTCCAATCCGTCTTAATGCTTGATTGCTACCTCGTAAGTACCTCTGGAAGTCATCCGCATCTCTCCACTCTCGCTGCCACCGCTCTAGTCTAAGCAGCCAGGTCTACAGTCCCCATGCCAGCTTCATCACCACTTTCTCCACAGCCGGTGGGCTCCCGTCTAACCCATTCTGTGTTGCAGCCAGAGTAACTGTAGCAAGCATATGCTGCCTCCTGCACAGCCACCAGCCCACACTCTCTCCAAAAGGTAACCCATGTTTCCCAGCCGTGCTCTTTGGATGGGTTTGACCCAATACTCCAATTAGCATAGTCCATGCAGATTATTTCAGGTGGGCACACTTTCAAAGGCAAACCAATCAAGATAGTTCAAATTAAGGAATTTTTTTTTTTAACTCTTAAAGAAACATAACTTTTCTATCCCACTTGCCAAGAACAGCAAAGCATTTAGCCATCTTGGGACAAAGAGGGGAAAAGCCTGCATGATGATGGAAACAATATGAAGGAAGAGAGTTGAGATTGAAGGAGACAAACGAGGTTCCATTATATGATGCCTAGGTCAGCCTCACCTGAGGTTTGTTTAGTG
The DNA here is from genome assembly GCA_004026745.1 of Myrmecophaga tridactyla. Classification (NCBI taxonomy): domain Eukaryota; kingdom Metazoa; phylum Chordata; class Mammalia; order Pilosa; family Myrmecophagidae; genus Myrmecophaga; species Myrmecophaga tridactyla. Next base: position 9,570 of record PVIY010024556.1, read on the forward strand.
TCATGAACCAATGTTCATATCCACGTTTTCTCAAACCAGTTTGATTTAGGTTTTCTGTGAAATAAAACAAAAGAGGGCGGGCAACTGTGGCTCAATGGCAGAGTTCTTGCCTGCCATGCCGGAGACCTGGGTTCAATTCCCGGAGCCTGCCCATGACAAAAAAAAAAAAAATCTCATTCTAGTTGATAGGTAGCTGATCATGCAATAATTACCCTTTTGGCAAAAATGCTTCAATAGCTTCATTGTTCTTAGGATAAAACCCAGAAACTTCACTACGGGCTCCAGGGCCCTGATAACCTGGCCCTGCCCCTTTCCAACCACCTCTCAGCCCCTCTGCTCTCTGACCAGACTGGACCCACTGCAAGTCCCGCATTACATCCCCTCATCTGGAGCCCTCTCCTCATTCACCTTTGACCTGGCCGACTCTTACCCACCCACCAACCCCCAGTCATTCACCTTTTCTTCCAGAGAAGCAGTCAAAGTCAGACCCCTGACACATGCTTCCACAGAGTAACGGTCCTCTCCTTCAAAGCACTTTTCACCATTGCTAATTAAATATTAATTAATGTGATTATTTGATTAATGTCTGCCCCTTCAATAACCCTGGTGCCTGCCACAGACACACACAGTGGCTGCTAAGTAGATCTTCTGGGTGGATGGATGGACAGACAGATTGTCAGTTAACTCTAGGGGAGGTTTCTGGCATGAATGTGGAGTCTGTATCTTTAACTGAGCTAGAAAGAGGTGAAAGCCAGACCCGGAGGTGCTACTTCCATGTAACTCTTTAAATAGAGAAAAGGACACTGTGTCAAATGAAAGGTGGGGAGCAAATCCATTTCATGTACAGACCCTAATCCAGTCCCCGCCCCACCGTGGCCCCTGAGCGGTGCCGACACCTTCCCGTCCCAACGTCCTGCTTTCTGAGCGCCCCCACAGCTTCACACCACCTTGTCCGGTGGCACCGCCATTGAGGACACTTCTGTCTTTGGCACACAGAGCCATCTTTCTAAAATTCCACTGAAACCCAAGCTAGAAATGCTTATAATTGTATTTAATAAAGATAAATGTGAATCTAACATGTACACCAATGAATAGCTAAAAAGTGTGTTTTGCTCAAGACTAAAAAGGACATATCGCAAAGCCTTAACAGTGAGTACGAGCACACGGAATTTGAGGTGAAATGTATACTGCAAAATTAAGAAGTAATTTGAAAATAAAATACCAGGGTCTAATCATAGCCAGTGATGCTTACACTGTAACTCTAAATTTGTTTTATTTTTCCTTGTCAATATCATTGTACAGTAATCTGTTCTTCCTGATTATTCAAAACACCTGCTTATAAAGAAAGATTTCAAATATTCCATATACTGTGAAAATGTTTATGTGCATTTTTCCATGTCTAATTATTATTGAGGCTTTTATGTTGATAATAGTTGCTTTTTACATATCAAATACCTCTGCATCCTGCACAGCCAGCAGCCCACATTCTTTCCAAAAGGTAATGAAAATCATTATTTGACACTCCATTATTCTTGAACAGAGTTCAAACTTAACATTTTTTAGATCTTGACACAGAAAGTAGGCAGCTTTGGCACATAAAAATATGGAGAGAGAGAATAATGCTTCCAAACAATTCAATTATCTATAACTGTCGTTAATTTAGTCACATCAGGATCTCTATTACTGTACCCCAATCAGACCTAGTAGGTTCCCCTTAGAAGCAACATGTTTAAACTGGGGGAAAAAAGCACTCTTCATGAATAAAAATATATATGGAATGGTATTTTGCAGCTCTACTTGGGGTTAGAGCATGGAAAGCAGAAAATGGTAAAAAAGAAAGAAAGACAGAAATTAAACCACTCAGGCAATGGAAAGGCAAGGAAGTTTGGGCTGTGCACAAGGAAGTGATTACGACTGACGATGGAATTTAAGCTGGGTAAGCAGACAGTTGGGGACATGAGCGCCAGGGACCAGAGAAAAGACGATGGACTCATGGGATTACAGGCCCCAGTCGGGTCGAATGTTAGAATCCTCATCCCCCTTCTTTCTTAGTAATCAGATTCCAATATTCTAGCTGAGCACATGGCATCCTGGGTGAAAAAAGACCACTTCCCCAGCCTCCCTTGCAGCTGGGTTTGGCCACTTGGACTGCAAAGTAGAGCAAAAGCAATAGGGACCGCCGGCCTCCTCTCCTCTCCCTCCTTCCTGGCAGGCACGCAGGCCTGATGGCTCCAGCTTGAGCAGTCACTTTAGACCCAAGGACAGAAGCCACATGTTGATGTCGTCGGAACAATGAGACGGAAAGAGCCTACATGCTGAAGAGGCACTGCCAACAGAGTTGCCCTGGGCAGCTTACCTATGACTTTGTTTAGGACACTGATACTTTTGTGAGTGTACTGGCCACTTGTGGCCAAATCCAGCCCCAACTGACACATGATCTCAGGACTCTTAATTTCCTGGTGAGATCACCTGTCTTTGGCCCTGTGCCTCGGAGTCCCTGCTCGGGAAATGGTCCAGTAATGCATGTGAACACATAGTCTCTTGGCTGCCTGAGTGCCGAGATTCTCAGGATTACAGAGCAACTTGACAATCAGGCTGGTATATTCATAAATATATACACACGTATGCACACACACATACAAACCCTTGTGTGCGTGTGTGCTCACTATGAACCTTATCCAGATAGTCAGCGAAATGCAAGGTGACAGATATCTGCATATTCTGAATGGACAGATTTCAAAACCAGTGAATTCCAACAAAGAGTGAAAAGCCACCTGTAATCACCTGAGACCTCTCCAGTTAGTGAAAGCTGGCTGGGTGTCTAATCTTGAACCAAGACGATGTGTTCACAAAGAAAGAGAAGGCAGAAGCTTAGAATAAGTGATGTGTGCTTAGTGCATATTCAAAGGTTGTGAATAGCATGCTAGTCAGGTGAATTTGGGTTGAATGGAAACAGAAAAATTTAAACTATTTTTTTCTCTGAGTGCTGTGGAAGTTTCTTCTTTTAGTGCACAAAGATTAAGGCAAATGGGAGAGGAGTTGGTTCTAGTATGACTTGTGATTAAATGAGCTCAACAATACACCTTGAGTCAAGGGACCCCCAAAACAGATGCATCCTCTCCATAAGTCGCAAGAATGGCCTTCCTTTAATTAATTATCAAGGGTTAAATTAGAAAGGGAAACATGGGATAAATCTCTCTTTTGATGTCTCAAGCCTATCCTAACAGTTTTCCAGCTGCCAGGAACCTCCAGGCAAGTCCACGACCCATGTATTCTTTGTCTGCTCGGGGGCTCTGAGCTGGCCGATCTCGGAGGGCAGAAAGTTTACACAAGTTCAGAACCTTCTGAAACTTGCTTCTGATTAAGCCATCCTAATTCACCACAAAATTACATCGCTCAGTTCTGACCACAACCCAGAGACACACACAAACACACTCAGAGGCACACACAAACACACCCAGCAGACACACACATCTACACACCCTCCTTCCTGGACACAACACAGCCGCACGCCTCCCAGGGAGTGCGAGAGCAAACCCCTAAGTCTTGCAGGAGCCAACTGTTTAATTTTCGAAATTTTTAGAACTCATTGTTAAAAACAGCCACGGCTAACCGGTGTGGAATTGAGCATTGTTCCAGTCCCTGCCACTAAGCGCTTCTCCATGAAGCGGAGAGGGGTTTTACTTAATATCATTTGTATGAGGTGAGGGTGAAAATAGAGTAAATTGCATACCAAATTCAATGATGATTCATTTATTGAGAAAAGTCAGCAGATTGGAATGTAGCTCCTTCTGCCAATATGCTTTAAAGGTAACTATAGACTACCTATGAATACAAGATTTTGACAAAAATCCATGACAGCATCGTGAGAATCAATGAGTTATCTGGAATTTACAATAAAGGGTATTGTATATTTAATATTATATTAAATTTTGTGTTTCAATCCTTTATATCAGAGAGATTTATGATGAGCATGGGCATCTCCATCTATCCATCATCTATCTATCGATTGATCGTCTGTCTACCTACCTGTCTGTCTGTCTGTCTATGTCCATTTTGGGGAAGAGCCAGTTGTGAAACAGCCACCAACACATCGTTGCCCCGTCTCCCAAGTCTTCCTTTCCCCTCCCCCCCCCACTTTTCCTGATTTAAAAATAAATTTCCCAATTTCAGAGCTCATCCAAGTTTCAGCATCTTGGGGTGAAGAAGCCATTCTCTTGCTTTGAACTCTTTCAGAGCCAGAAATATTACCTATTTCCTTATTTTCAAAATGTGTCTGGGAAAGGGCATCACCGGCTGCCTACTGACAATATTTTAACTCAGATTTCCTGGAAAAGCATCATTTATCTGTTAATCTAAATATTTATATGAAGTAACTCAAAATAATAACTAATTATGTGTCCTTAGTCAGCATTTTAGATTTTCAACATTGAAGCAAGTGCTGTCTTTTAAAGAAGTTCTCTCAGGAAGCTGACCATCAATCCAATCTGGTTTCCAGTGCTTGAAACATTCGTGGGATGCCCCTTTTGATTGCCTTCAGGGCTGGTTTGTGAACAATGTGATTAACCATCTTATTTCTGGATTTGCACTAAAACTTATATTGCTCAGTGTTACCTTTCACTGCATTTTGAGAAAAGATTCAAACAACTTTTGCCAGTTTACAGAAGGAAAAAACAATTTCATAGTCAAAAGTTTGACACCATGGAGGATGGTGGCATGAAATAAGAAGAGAGGCATTGATTAATTTCTAAGACATATTATCCAGGACACACAGCCAAAATAAAACAAATTCTGAAGAAAATTCCAAAAAAAAAAAAATTCCAAACATTTTTGAGCAAAGTAAAAATCATTGGATTGATTTTGGGAATATATAATCTCCCAAGACAGTGAACTGGTTTAGATTTGTAAATGCTAGTGTAACTTACTAACTTAACATATGGCCCCATTATTTTTTAAGCAGTGCTTATCAAACAGGGGTCCAAGGAGCACCTGTATCAGAATCTCCCAAACTCTTGCACCTTCCTCCAAATCAGAATTCTGAGATGCAGGATCCAGGAGTCCACATCTGCATAAGCCCCTTGGCTCTCGTGTTCTCTAAAGCATGGTAACTACTGCTTTATTATTGCACCTCCTATTTTGATTCCCAGATGTCAACTCAGCACTTCAAAGCAAAGGACCAACAACATGTAGCTCTCCTTGGATGTTGCCCAGCACAGTGTCACGTGAACTTGGATGCCCACATGCCCTCCTTGGCTTGTGATCTTGATGGTGAGCAATGAGACCAGGTGACTGCAAAGAACCCATCCTCTGGGGAGGTGGCCTTGGGTAGATTGTGCAAGGACCAGCCATAATGATAAGCATGAACATTTAAAACCCAGTACAAGAGAAACATCCAGGTGCAGAGGGGGCACTTCCACAAGGATCTTTAATCCTCATACCATGTTAGGTGTGTCCTTGGCCATTTGCAGGCAAGTGTCACAGCAAATAAACCAAATGCTGCCTGTCATTGTTATCATTACACTTTTATTCTGAATGATCCCATGTGCTAATTTAAGTTCAGCATTATACTCTCTCCTTGGAATAAAACAGCTTCCCCCTTAGAAAACTTGGGACAGAGCAGAGACTAGATAAGCTGTGGCCATATGTACACTTGGAACTACCCTGAAAATGTCAGGAATATGAGTCACGCCCTTAGTCAGCCTTGTCAAGCTCTTGAAATCCACCATAATCTTTCTCTCAGGGAAAGAAAAAAATGCACCCGTGACAAAGAATTGTGTGCCAGTTGAGTTTAAGTGGATGAGTACATGTGAGTATGTGGGGGGTGGGAGGTTATTTATTGTTCGCAATGGACCAGAAGAGTTCTCTGGGAAAGGTCTCCACAACTCAAGAGCAAAAGTCAGAAAAATCCACATCCCTATGATTGGGGACAAAGAGATGATTGGGACTCATTAGCAGGGCTGTGTCTGGTGCAGAGACTAAGGCTATCTCAAGGCAAGAGCAACCAGGCAACTGCCCCCAGCTCATACCTACACATGTCGGACAGCACAGCCAGAGATGTTTTGGAACCCAACAGCGGTGCCTGGAAAGGGCCTGAGGAATGTATTTCTGGACCATCATGCCACAAGCACCCTAAAATACACACTCCACACATACACCACCATAACCACGACCACCACCACCAACTCCATCATCATCACCATCACCTCCATCACCACCACCACCAACAACAACAACAACAACAACACAAACAGCACCAACACCAACACCACCAACACCATCACCATTACTACCACCATCTCTACCACCATCACCATCACCAGCATCACCACCAACACCACCACCTCCATCATCATCACCATCACCTCCATCACCACCACCACCATCATCACCACCACCACACTACTAGCCTCACCAACAACAACAACACAAACACCACCAACACCAACACCAACACCACCAACACCATCACCATCACTACCACCACCTCTACCACCATCACCAGCATCACCACCAACAACTCAACACCATCACCACCACCACACTACTAGCCTCACAACCACCACCACCACCATCATCAATACCACCACCAACACAAACATCACCACCAACACCACCATCACCACTACCATCTCTACTAGCATCACCATCACCATCACCACCACCACCACCATCACCACCACCATCTCTACCAGCATCACCATCACCACCAACAACATCACCACCACACCACCACCATCACCAGTACTACCACCATCTCTACCACCATCACCATCACCAGCATCACCACCACCAACACCATCACCACCACCACCATCACCAATACCACCACCAACACAAACACCACCACCACCACCATCTCTACCAGCATCACCATCACCACCAACAACAACATCACCACCACCACCACCATCACCATGACCACCACCACCATCACCTGAAGAACAGACTGACTACTGATCATTACAGCACCCACCCTACTTCTACACACGCCCATATGGCTGCCCATTGATTGTGCTGTTATTATTTCTTTTCTTTCATGATGCGATGTTGTTTTAAGAAGGTTTTAGCCATGGAGGCACACATTTCATTGGCTCAGTCAGTGAGATTTTCTTTGCAGCAACATCTCCCATGCTTGGTATAGGAGTCCCAACCATATATTTTGGGGGTTTTCCAGGAGAAGGATAAACAACACAATTAATCTCTCAAAGTACCAAATTATCTCTATTCTCTGTAGACAGAAAGGCAGAATTTACACCAGGGAGAACATTAAATGGCCCCATGACTTCTTTCCTTCTCCCTTCCTCTCCCATATCTCTCTGAGTCCTTGTTGGAAAGTTGGGTAGGACAACCATACAAATTGAGGAGCAGTTGCTGCTGGGCTCCTTTGTCAATTCGTATGATGTCTTGGTCAGAGCTAATGGAAGAAATGAAAGAGTCAATGGTGTCAAATATCAATTCGAAAAATAGTTTAAATTCAAAAACTAGGTTGTGAAAATACCATGCTCTGCTTATTTCTCTATCTGCCTACATATTACACTTGCCAATTCCCTATCGGATTCAGAATAAATTTAAAGCCTTACTTGGATGCTTTTCAATTAGTATTTTGAATTCTTAACTGAGATATGAAAAAGGAAGGGATTTTTCTGCGTGTGATTTGCTCTCACAAGTTTTAATTTTCCTTCAGAGTGTTTTGACTCTTTTAATGTGCTCACTAGCAGATAACATAAACCATGATATGACTGATGATATTGGGGGAGGACGAAAGTGAAACACTTTGACAGATGTATGAAAGAGAAAGGTTTGTAAGGTGTAAACCACCTTCAAATACATGAAAGGCAACAAATTATCCTACCTCAGTCTGAAGCTGATGAAGACCTTGAATCACTTCACTCAGAGGGGAAAGAGACTTCAAAGTGCATTATAGAAAAATATACCCAGATGAGGTACAGAGTTAGAATAAAGCAGAGAAAGTAGACATCATAATACCACCAGCAATAGCTAAAAATTCTTAACCATGAATGCAATGTTTTCACATAGTTAATCTGATAGTTGGATGATCTAATGGGAATTTATAATAATCCAATAAGAGAAAGGAATGAAAGAAAATCTGTGGTTTCGAAAGCAAATCATGCCAGAAGCAGCTAGAAAAATGCAGCTGGGCACTTGTGAGTCACAATACTTTAAAAGTGCCTACCATATGCCAGGGACTGGCTAAATCCTAAACAGGCAGAGATCAATATGGCACCATCTGCAACCTCAAGGAGTGGAGAGTCTGGTTGGAATTTTAGATGTTGAACTCACTCACAATAATAGCCCTTAAATAATTTTAATGGTGATGCCATCTGCATGATATTGGGTAGGAGTTAGATACAAATGCCTTTGAGCCAAGGTACTGGAATTAAAAATGGGATGAATGGTACTAGGATTTGCTGCCACACAAGAAATGCCCCCATTCATGAACCTTTGTATTTGAAGCCACCCAGGTCACAGAGGGCTTGTGTATTCCTAAGTTGCCTCAGAATTGTTTTATCTAAACCTATATTTTCAAACTGGGGCGTTCCTTCTCTTTCTGTCACTTATAATTTAAAATATGCATGTATAACGACTAAGGGATGGAAGAGAGAACTGTGTACTATGGACTACTGAGCAGCTGCAAGAAGCAATGAATTTGTGAGGCATGCAAGCAAGGGAATGAAACTTAAGGACTGTATGTTGAAACATCCGAAACAAAAAGGCAAATATTATCTTGCCTCACTCATATGGGTTAACTATAATATATAAACTCGGTGAACTGAAGTCAAGAGCATGAGTTATCAGGTTGGGGCCTATTGTAAAGGGTCCTAGATTGTAAGCTCTTACAGCAGTCACATATATTCATTTCTAAATTCTGAAATACTGAACTGTTTGTATATAACCTGATCATTCCCAGAAACTTCAGGTATTTATGTGATACCTGCGACTCAAGAGTTAGAGCTCTGAAGCTCTGAAAGTCAGCAGTACTATTTAAAAACTATTTTAAAAGTTGAAAAAGGGATCAGACTTCTACTAGAGATGTGAAGGGAGCTGATCTGGATAGGACTAAGGTAGATTAGAATACGAGGTAAAGGATGGTATCCTCTGTATTTTAGAGCTTCAACTTCTGTGTGAGACCAAAGGGAGAGATATTTATTTGGTGCAAAATTTGTATTTTGGGTAGCGCATTTCCTAATTTAACTTGTATGGTCAATTTAGTTAAACACCATAAGTACATGGAATCTTGAATAGGGCATAAGATTTTGTTGGTTTGTCCATGTTAGTGTAATGCCCCAATATATCCTAGAGTAATTTAGGCAGTGTTCTAGTTTGCTAGCTGCCGGAATGCAACACACCAGAGACGGATTGGCTTTTAATAAAAGGGGATTTATTA
>PVIY010024556.1:19075-38019 GCA_004026745.1 Myrmecophaga tridactyla
AGAGGAAAGGCAGCTAACTTTCCACTGAGGCTCTTTCTTACGTGGAAGGCACAGGATGGTCTCTGCTGGTCTTCTCTCCAGGCCCTTGGGTTCCAACAACTTTCCCCGGGGTGACTTCTTTCTCCATCTCCAAAGGCCTGGGCTGAGCTGCAAGTGCTGAGATGAGGAATGCCAAGCTGCTTAGGCTGTGCTACATTGCGTTCTCTCATTTAAGCACCAGCCAATTACGCCAAACGTCACTCATTGCAGCAGGCACGTCTCCTAGCTGACTGCAGATGTAATTGGCAACAGATGAGGTTCACGTACCGGTGGCTTATGTCCGCAGCAACAAGACTAGGTATGCTCACCTGGCCAAGTTGACAACTGAATCTAACTAACACAGGCAGTGAATAAAGAAGTGTTTGCAAAGTCCCTTTGGGGGACTGGGGAGAAAGGAGGAAGAATTAAACTTCCCCATTTGGAGAATTTTTGATATTCTCACAAGCAGTGAGGACAAATTAATCAACAGGCCAGTACATTTCTCGATGGCAGGAATCTTGCCATTGGTTTCTCTCTACCATCTTCCCTTTCCCTTTAGCAGAGGGTCACTGCAGTGATTCTAAAACCCTGGCTGGACAATAAAGAATGCTCATTCAGATGCACACTGCTCGAAAACATGTGTGACTTTGGTCCCCCACAAATCTGTCATTCTTTTTTTATTGACCAATTCGATTTAAGACCATAATCCATGGGCCTTGGTTATCTCCTTTAGATGAACACACTTCAGTTAGAAGGGAAGTTTCACCACATCAATGACGTACTTGCTGGCAGAAGCACAGGTCCATGCAGGCTTTGGAGACATGATCACAGCCAAGCCCTGACCAGAGAACAAGGGGCATCTGGACCAATTCTGGATTCTACTCAAATCTGCAGGCTGGTGTGCAGGTTTGAATTTATTGTGCACTCCAGAAAAGCCATGTTCTTCAATCCTGATTCAATATTGCTGGGTGAGATCTTTTTTATTAAGTTGTTTCCATGGAGATGTGACCCACTCAATTGTGGGTGGCACCTTTTGATTAAGTTGTTTCCATGGAGATGTGTCTCCACCCATTTAAGGTGGTGTTGCTTACTGGAGCCTTTTAAGAGAGAACCATTTTGGAAAAAGCTTCAGTGCTGACAGAGCCACACAGCCAGAGAACTTTGGAGACGAAAGAAAACACCTTTGGGGAAGCTGTTGAAGAAACTGGGAGAGAAAGCTAGCAGACCACCATGTGCCTTCCCAGTTGACAGACAGCATCAGCCTTTCTTGGGTGAAGGTAACCTCTTGTTGGTGCCTTAATTTGGACATTTTCATGGCCTTAGGACTGTAATCTTGCAACTTAATAAACTTGCTTTTTAAAAGCCATTTTACTTCTGGTATATTGCATTCTGAAAACTTTAGCAAACCAATACAACTGGCAAGGGGAACAGTGGCTGATGTGCGTGGGCTTAAGCTTCCCCATGGATAAGCCTCTCTAGGAGTCAAATGAACAAAGAAAGGGAGCTAATTCTTACTGAGCACCTTCCTTTCTCTAAGCACTGCACTCAACATTTCATCAAAGGTGACCTCTCTCAATACCTTGAAAGGAAAATGTCAACAACTCTGTTCTTTCAGATGAGAGAACTTCCAGGAAAGTTCTATGTGCTCTACCTGCCAAGAAACACTAAAAATCTCTGGTTTGATAGATTTATTTTTATTGCACAGATACCCTTAACTGTGTACCTGACCACCCCATTGATAGTGCTGGATGTTACAAAGTTAGAACCAAATAAATGGCCACCTCTTGCATGCATGTACATCGAGAGGGTTGGCATTTTGTTTTTCTCATTATGAACTCCAGATTGGTCCTGCATATTTCTCTTCTTTTTTTTTTTTAATCTTATACTTCCTTGATATATTTATATACAGGATGCCTGTTCTGCTTTCTGGATATGTGGCATAAACAAACAAACCAAAGGAAAATGACGATCAAGAAAACAAGTAGTGTTTCATGAAGGTTGTGTGGGAGGGATTGAGGTCCTGGTCTGTTTGACAGAGTCCACTGGGTGATGGCCGCAGCTCCCTGGTCCCTTCTGCTGATTAGAGCCCATGTTTACTACTTTGAAGAAAGCTGAGGCTCAGCCTTGCCCAGGTGGCCTGTCCACTCTGGCCACCTCAGTGGGCTTCCCTGGCAGCAGGCCCTGCTGGGGGGCTTCTCCCTGCAGATTTGTATCATTCCTGGCTTGGTTTTCAGGGTACAAGTGCACCAAAATCCCGGCATGTAAACTCTTGTCAGTGTTATGGGGCCAAAAAGCACTTTACAAAGTTGAGCTCCATAAAAAGATAAATTACTACAACCAGCTTGCGTGTGTTCATTAACACAGTCCATTGCTCTGGTGCAGGAAGGGAGAGAGGTTTTGTTCCAACATAAAAACTCCCACAGCGTCACCATGGTCGCAGGTCTGTGACCCCCCAACACCAAAACGCCACCAAGCAGCCATAGCCCTTGGAGACACTCGGCGTTGCTCTCTTCTCGGCGTCTCCCCTTGGCATGTCCTCGGTCGGAAACCCTGGTCTGAAGTTGGCGGGTGCACAGAGGTGGAGAGATGTGCTGCCCGCAGCACGCTCCGGGGCATCCAGCTGGGTGCTTGGGGCGTGTGCAACCACGAGGATGAAAAGGCACCCAAAGACTGCTCCGTCCCAGACTGGCATGAGAAAATCTAAAGTGAATTTATTGAGTAACGACTAGGCTACATCTCTGGTTTAATTTTTTAGTTTCCTGGCTGCCAAATCAAATACGATGCAATGGCATGAGTTAAAAAATAGGAATTTATTGGCTGGTGGTTTTGAAACTAGGAGAAGTCCAAAATCGAGGCATCATCAGAGCAATGGCTTCTCCCAGAAGACGGAGGCGCTGGGGACTGCCTGCCGGGGGCCCCTGACCCTGGGCTCTCCTGCCACAAGGCCAGGCACGTGGCACCCCCCCAGCCTCTCCCTTCTCTCCAGGTTCTGCTGACTGTCAACTCCTGGCTGTCCCCTCCGTCTCCCCCTCCCTGTGGCCTCCCCGCTAAGGCCCTCCTCCAGACTCAGCTGGGCCCACCTCAAGTGAGAGGCTCCTCATAAGGCCCATGGACAGGAGGGCACAGGCAGGAGTGGACTGAGCTAAGCGGACATTTTCTGGGGTCCGAACCTCCACAGGCTCCTTCTGGACCCCCCACCAGTGTCCGCAGCCGTTGCCTACAGGCCGAGTCTCCTCCCTGGGTCCCGGCCCCCCTTGGGATAATTTACCACGGTTTCAGCTGGCGGCCCAAGGCCCGCTCCTTTCCTGAATGAGTCTAAGCAGACACTTCTGTGCCCTCTATTAGCCCAGTTTCAAATCCTGGGGGGTGAGAAATCCATAGACAGGAATTCTAGAACTGCATCCACCACCAAACCACAGAGGTGGCATCCCTGGAAATCACAACCCCACTTTTCAAATGGGGATGGCGTGTCCTCTCGACTGCATATGCGTGTGCGGTAACAGACATGTCCACACAGAAACAGGGGCACTGCCACTGACGTGGGTCTGGGTGCGACTTGCCCACAGACTGCAGGGTGTGGAGCCAAAGATGATTCTAGCGCCAGAGGGGAGCCCTGGAGGGAGGGAGGCAGCCATGCCAGCAGCCTGGGCCACGGCAGGGCTCAGGGCATGAGTCAGTGCTGGGGGCTGGGCTGCAGGGCCGCACTCGGCACCTTGTGTGTGTGCACGTGTGTGTGTGTGAGGAGGGGGTGAATGTGTGTGTGTACATGTGTGGCATGTGAGTATGCACACGTGTGTCTGCACGCACACCTGAGCGCGTCTGTACGCACACATGTGCACTAACAAGCATGCACGTCTGTGTGCACACTTATGAGCGTGTGCACATGTGTGTGAGTGTGTTTGGAGGACAGAGCAGCCAGACAAGTTCACACTGGCCGAGGGGACACTTTGTACAAAAGCCAGATAAGACGGTCTTCATCAGCATTTTCACTGTCTGAAATGACAGAACTAGTTTTGTTCCGGAGGGTTTCCCGTCAGTCTCCTTATCGAGGTTGTCACCATGGCCACCTGATTTATGCAGAGTGCGAGGCTGGCGCGGTGCAGGGACAGTGGCTCTGTTCCCGACCCTCACAGTGCTGCTGGGCAAGCTGCCTCGTGGCGGGAGGGCACACTCTGCCTGCGCTGGCGGTGGGGCCGAGAGGTGGGGGCCGTGAGGCGGTGACCCACGGTGCTCAGCGACCCCCAAGCCGGCTCCCATGCGGGACGCCCCAGAAACTCGTTCTCAGAGGAGGGAAAGTCTCCCACCCGAGTACACGAGGGGGAGCCCGACAACGTTGGAGGGTCGGCTCAAACCCTTACCGGAAGCTTATCCTAAGGCGCGGCTGAAACCTCACGCGCAGATCAAAGGAGGCCAGGCCCTTGACTTTGTTTTTCCTCTTAAAGTTTCACAACCCAGTTTCCTTCCAAATATAGATCTGATATCAGCTCCTGCGGGAAGTCTCCCCCTGAGCTCCTCCCCGATGTCTCACCGGCCCCTGCCCTGTTCTCCCACCCACGCCAGGTCACAGGGTTTGAATTCTGGATGACACCCAAAGGCTGGGTGATCCTGGCCATGCACTCGACACACTGTGCCCTCGGCAGACAAGGGGAAGCGTCATTACAGCAACGCATGTCTCGCAAGGTTGTCGGAGCATTAAAAACTCCCCGGAGCACCCGGGGTAGCTGTATGGGTGCCCCTCCTTCCACCATCCTGCATCTGACCCCAGCCCACAGGGTGGATCTATGGATTTCCCTCACAGGCATCATCTCTGCATGACTGGGAACTCCCAGCGGCCACAGCTGGCCGCCAGCCACCACACCCCCTGGCCACATACCCCCACCCCCATCCCGGCTGCTCAGAAGCTGTTTAGAGAACAATGAGGATGAAGTAAATCATATTGCTTATCTTATGTTTGATGAATGCTCCTCCGGATGTTAACCAAATCTCCATTTTAGTGTCTTTGTGAGATGTGATGGGGGTGTGGGGTGAGGACGCCAACAGCAGGGCAGCCGTGACCCCGTCTGCCTGGAAGCCCTTTACGGTCACCCCAGCAGCGCCCGCAGACTTCAGCAGGGAAGGGCTCGCTCGTCCCCACAGCCTGGGGCACGTGTGGCCACCCTCCCACCCCCGCCTAGTGGCCAGCAGCTTACGTCTTAGGTCGACCTGGCCCAAGCTCCTGTTCCCGTCTCAATGCTGCTTTTCCCACCTGCATTTCGAGAGTCAGGACACCTGCCTTTCCAGCCTGGCAGGGTGATCATGAAACCCAAATCAGATCATGAGCACAAAGCAGCTTTAAGCATTACAAATCAGTATGTAAACACAACATATTATTGTTAGAAAATCAATTAATCTGAGAAATACAGGTAGTTATTCCCTTCTCTGCATATTCCTCCTCTTCTGGTCTGCTAGAGCTGCCAGAAAGCAATATACCAGAAATGGAGCAGCCTTTATAAAGGGGATTTATTAAGCTAGCAGTTTACAGTTCTAAGGTCATAAAAATATCCAAACTAGAGCACTCAGGGAGTTACCTTGACTCAAGAAAGGCCAATGATGGTCAGGGTGTCTCTGTCAGCTGGAGCACAGTGGCATCTGCTAGCTGTCTCATTTCAAACAGTTTCCCCCAGGGAATTTTCTTTCTGCACTTCCATGCATACCTGTTTGTGTCAGCTCTGAAGTTTTTCCAAAACAGTTTCCTCTTAAAAACTCCAATGAGCGGATTAAGATCCACCTTGAATGGGCAGAGATGCATCTCCAAGGAAACCACCTAATCTAAAGATCCCACCCACAAATATTGAATGAAGAATGAGGATTAAAGAAGATGGCTTTTCTGGGGTACACAGCACCCTCAAACCAGCACACCTAGTCACAGATTTTGGCTCTGTCCACCTCCAGCCCTAGACCCTGCTTCCTTCCAGCTGAGAGAGGAGCCCAGGGGCAGGGGACGCCTGGTTTCCCGTCTCAACTCCCTCCGGACTCCACCTGCCTCTCACAGTGTCTTTGGAGGCTGGACTCCAGATAAGCATGAAGGGTCGCTGGACTTTGGAGACATAAGGAAATCAACCACAGAGGGCCCCAGCGTCCACACTGCCTGTAAGTTTATATGGGCACTTTCTAGATTAGAATAAGGCCAATCCGGACGATGAATACATTGTCACCACTGGACAAATCAGAAATGATATCCACACTCCACAGTGCCAAGTGTCCCAGCGGTCCCCCAGCACCGTCAGAGCAGTAGTCCGTCTCTTCCCCCGCCCCGGTGACGTGTGCTCTGTCATCTGGTCACAGGCGGGGACGAGGGCCAGCCGGGCGTCGTGGGGCCCACTGTGGCA
The DNA here is from genome assembly GCA_004026745.1 of Myrmecophaga tridactyla. Taxonomy (NCBI): domain Eukaryota; kingdom Metazoa; phylum Chordata; class Mammalia; order Pilosa; family Myrmecophagidae; genus Myrmecophaga; species Myrmecophaga tridactyla. The sequence goes on from PVIY010024556.1 coordinate 25,462, forward strand.
TTTTCCGACTCTTCCCCTTTTACCTGCACCTGGGAGCAGCCAAAGGTCCCCCACACGTTCCAGGCTGGCTTAGACCTGCCCCCGAAGAGCTGGCCTATACCCCCTCCTTTCTCTCCCACAGCTCTTCCGGCATGAGAGTGTCGTTTCTATCACATTATGCGACTTTGTTTTTGCTTCCAGCCAGAATGAAGCCCGGGAATGTGGGAGACGGTTAAAGAACAACACAATCTGGCCAGACATTTCTTACAAACGGTCAGGTGGGTTTGGGGCGACAGACCTGCCCTGGGGGCAGATAAGACCTGTCTGCAGGGGCTCTGGGCTCAGCTGTCCCCCTGAATCTGTCAGTCCCAATCTGTCATGGGGGGGTTGAGTTAAAAACCTTGGTGAGGGCTCTCCTATCAGCCTGCACTCCAGCTGCAGATAGCACACTTCATTGGCGGACGTCTCCTGGGTCACGCAGCGCTTCCTTTGACTTGCCCTAAAATGACCTCCCGGCTTCCAAGTGCCCTCTCCTCCATGTGCTTGTCCTGGTTTCCATGGCCACATGCTCATGGCACTTGCTAGCTTCCCGGACGATGCACTGCAGGAACAGATAAGGGAAATGCCCCAGACATTTGGTTTTCTTCACTGCTTCTCTGACCTTTGCAGAAATCTCCTTGGTCTGAGTGGCCGGATGGGTGTTCCAGCACCCGCTCAGGGCTGGCCAGGGGGGGATGCCACTGCCTTCGGCCTCGGGGTGGGCTGCTCGTTTATTGTGGAAGCAGTTGTCTCTCTCAGCTGTCCTGAAAACAGCCTGACCCCAGCTCCGTGACGTCACCCTCCCCGTATCTCCGCCCTCCCTCCTGTCCTGCTGCACGACCAGTGTTGTGTGACATTCTCCATCGCTGCATTTTTAGGTCCAGCCAGCGTTATCGCTTCCTCGTAGATTGAAGGAAGGCAGCATGACACAGCCTTTTGGAAAGGACGCTGTCCCTGCATAACACGCATTTGTCATTTTCCTAGGTTTTCGGAGACTCAGCTTTCCCAGAACATTATCTCTCTGTTGCTCAAACACAGCCTCTCCCCTCCTCCCCCCTCCGCCCGCTCTGACAAGCAGGGATGGGAAGAAGCCTTCACGTGTCTGTGCTCTTCCGCTTCACTTCCTTTCTTCGTGCTGATTTACTCCTGCATCCAGCAATGTTCATGAAGCATCTGCAGCACACACAGAACCCAGGCTGCGCATTTCACCAGGACATGGGTCTCATCCAAAGGCTGGCTGGGGTGGAGGTGGGGGGGCAGGAATGCTGAGCCAGAGACAGAAACAAGGATCATTCAAGGAAAGAAACTGAGGCACCTCCAAGGTCTCCAGGGGCTGAGGTCGCTGCCCTGCGAATGCATATTCCGTCTTAGCGACTCCAAGCCGGGTGTTCCCGGCTGCATTCCCAGAGCAGCTGGGCAGCGAGCCAAGCCGGGCTCCAGCACCCAGGCCACTCCCGGGTCCCTCGGGTGCACAGGCAGTGCCAGGGAGACGCACAGGAGCCCCATCCGCAGGGAGCTGTTGCTCCCCTGGGCACATTTTCAAAATCGTGATTAAAGGTAACCACACGACAGCGGTGGAGAGAAGGGAAAGACATCAGAGGAGGGGCGCAGGCAGGGCAGGGGTGTGGGTCTCTTCTTGTCAGGCCCACGGCGGGTGTGGGGTCCCGTGGGGACAGAGAAATGGGGGGGGAGGGGGGTTGGAGGAACTGCTGCGTCCCGGCCCGGGGGCCTTCCAGGAGCCTGCCATGCCCCTCCAGCTCCTGTCCGCAGGGTCCGCCGTGACACTGCATCTGACCACCTCCAGGTTCCACCCAAGGGGCCAGCGACGGCCCCACCCCAAGATCGAGTCCCGCTGTCACCTGCCCGCCTCGTGGCACTAAACTCAGGCAGGACACTCTTCATTGCTCCAACTGCCCAGACTTGGAAAAACTAAGACCACGCTTTCCGTCAAAACTTATTTTCTAAAAGTGCACTCCTCTTCAACGATGCCCTCGGAGGCTGAAAGGACGGAAGACATGAGGGGACACGATGGAAGCATGCGGCGGCGTTCTCCTGCAGCGTTAGGGAGCCAGGCGTTGTTTACAGAGACACCGTGTGCCACCCCGAGCAAACCACACCCCCGTCGCAGCCCCACACACCGAGACCCGCTCCGTGCCCAGGGGTCACACATTGGCTGTTTCTGCAGTAGAGGCCGGGGCACAAGGTCCAGCACCGATTTATCTGCTGAGTTAACCCCTGTTCTTCCAAATTAAATAAATGACAGAATCCAAGTTGCTGAGCAAATCGGTAGAAAAGCCGGATGTTGAGATTTCGGGGGTTTGTGGACCCGACACATTCCCGTTCATGTCAGAACAGCCTCGTCCGTGCAGGACCGGCTGCCCAGACGAAATCCAGCCTTTCCATTTCAATTTGGGCCTGCTGCCACATTGGGAGCTAAGCCTCTTCTCCATCGAGTGGGGAAATGTGAAATGCTGCTCAAATTTAAGGCGTGGCCATCGCCTGAGAAGGGACTGCAAGTTGCCACATTGCACCTCTTCCTTTGTTGCCCTGTCTCAGTGTTGCATGAAATAACATTTTAAGCCGGAGTTCTCCCTAAAAAAAAAAAAAACAGATAGAACCTAACTAGCTCTGTCTTCTAAGAGGTTAAAGCACTTGGTATCTAAGTGGGACAATATTTAATGGTTAATGTTCAACATTGTCCGTTTGTGGGGTGCCGCCCACCCCCAGGAGGCTAAGGTCCAGGGGAACAGAGAAAGGAAAGTTCGTTTAAGATGGACCATCCCTTGTGGAAAATTAACTGTGACCTTCACACCAGAGCCCGGCTGTGCGGTTCCCGGGCTGGTGACGCAGCCGCATGGTTTGGTGAGGGCTCCGTGCAGACCCGGGCGCCGCGGGGGCGCTGACCGCACGGAATGTTCCAGCAGCCCACACACTAGGCAGGAGGATAAAATGAACACGAAAATGAGATGAATCTGAACAGTCTTGGATTTTCAGGGGGAGTGGGGGGAAGAAGGATAAAAATCAAGGAATTACAGAACCCGGGATTCCAACTAACTGGGAAGAGAAGCAGGAAAGCCTCAGGCAGCCTTCCTTCCTCTCGTCGACACACCCATTTGCTCACACGGGTGCACTGAGGAAAGCTGCCACATGCATGGGGACCGCAGACACCGAGAGGACGGAGCAGAGGGCTCGTCTCCCTGAGGGCACAGGCCGAGGCTGGCAGGGACAGACAGGCACAAGACGTTTGCAGAGCCACGTAAACGAAAGCAGCTAATGTTCGCCAAGCTTTACATTTTGTCCCTGTCTCTGTGCTGAGGCCTTTACATGGAATGCCTCATTCAATCCTAAAAAGGTGAGCAGCAGAACTGGGCTCATTTTTTAGGCATAAAGGCAGAGAGAGGTGCAGCAAAGTGACTGAAGCTGCTTATCTAGTAATCGTTGGGGGAGATTCAAATCTAGGGTGTCCTCGATCTGGTACCCCAGTTCTTATCCTTCCCATTGTGATGGTTCGAGGTTGGGTGTACCCCAGAAAAGGTCATGTTCCTGGAGCCAACCCATTCCCGTGGCCGTGGCCCATGGTAAGTAGGGTCTTTGGTGAGCAGGATCTTAAATTAAGATGTGACCCATGTGTTCAGGGTGGGTGCTAATGCTCTTACCGGAGTCCTTTATAAAAGGGCGAAATGCAGAGGACCTGAAAGGGAGAAACACACAGAAGCTCAGCCACAGATGGAGCCGCCTGAAGCTGAAAGCAACAAAACCCAGGAGGGAAGGTCCAGCAGAAGTCGCCATGGGCCTTCCCAGGTGACTGAGGAGCCCTGGCCGCCAGCTGCCTTTCTTCGGGAGGAGGGGACGCCTTGAGTTGGGCATTTTGGGGGCCTCAGAACTGTAAACCTGTGAGCTAAAAACCCCACTGTTAAAAGCCAGCCTGTTTCTGGTATGTTGCATTTTGTCAGCTTCCGCAAATGAAAACACCCACCTACACAATAGATGTTTTCCCTTCATGTGTTTGTTTAAGGACCATTTATTGAGCTCTGTGCTGAGTGACAGAGTCACGAGCCCTGCCTCATTTTGCTGGCACTGATGATAAACAGAAAGCTCCCCAGGGGCAGAGGCCCTCCTGGAACAGGACCCGGCCCACTCCCATCACAGGAATCCCCCTCTCGCCCCCTCTTGTTTCCTTCTCAAGCCTCTACTTGAGCATCTCCATATGTAGGAGATTAATGATTAAAGGAAGGGCTTCCTGTCACACTCATTGGGAGTTATCTATTTGGAGACGACTGTAATTGGGACAAACTGCATTCTTTTTATAAAGCTGAAATTTCCCTGTAACTTCTACTTCTTGGTCCTGGCCACTCTGCCTTCTGGAACCACAGGAAAGGGCAGTTCCTTTTTCCATGTAATACGTGGAGGTATTTGGAAATAGCCCTGAGGTTCCCCCAAAATTTTTTCTCTTTCTTCTCCAAGCTAAACAGCAAAAATGCCTTCCCTCTTTTCTTACAAGACAGGATGTCAGAATCTCCATCTGCACGGGCTTCTGCAAATGACCCTAAAGTCACAACGTTCCTGTAAGGCACAGTTCTGACCTTGGTTGGTGGGCAAGCTGCAGGGAGGCAGTGAAGCCTAGGGCAGACGCATGTGCGTTCTCATCCTTCCCATTGTGATGGTTTGAAGTCGTGTGTACCCCAGAAAAGGTCATGTTCCCAGAGCCAATCTATTCCCATGGCCGTGGCCCACGGTAAGTAGGATCTTTGGGTGACGTGCTCTGCTGCCGTCCTTTACTTCGAAGACTCTGTTGTCCTTAAGAATCACTACTCGAGGAGCTGGCAAGAACTAAGTACAGTATTCCACATGTTAGCTGGTCACTATAGAAGAGTTAAGTCTTGTGCTTACATTAAAGAAAGTGAAGTTTTGCCTTCATGATAAGCAGTGTCTTTTCATTATTCCATGGCAGGCTCTGCAACCGGGTTGCCTCAGTTCAAAGCCCACAGCTCAACCTTGGGCAGGTCAGTTTCCCTCTCCAAGCTTGACTTTACTCACTGAGTGTGTGTGTGCATGCATACACGTACAGGTGTGCATGTGTACACGTGTGTATATGTGTGTACATTCACATACAAGTACTATATACATGTGTGCACACACAGAGATACAGGTGCTAGGCTCACACTTGGCACACCAAAATATTAGCTATTATTACTGCAGCACACAGTCATTCTGAACTTCAGTCACCTCAGACTGCCAAGTCCTGTTGCTCGGAAAGCCACGCCCACCGCAGTCTGTGCATTTTACCCTCTGGAGCCACGCCCACCGTAGTCTGCGCATTTTACCCTCTGGAGCCACGCCCACAGTAGTCTGCTCAGTTTACCCTCTGGAGTTTATCACTTGTATCCCAATTTCATTTTATCTCGTTGGCATCAGCTCACGGTTCAGGTCTTTTCAGTTGTTGTTGAACCTTAATTTGTCATTCAAGTATTAACTCTGCCTCTAGGGTATACTTCCATTCAAAAAGCGTGTATTATTCATCTTTATCCCCTAATTATTTTTCCTTGATTCTTAGACGTACTTTTTCATATTTTAATGTTTCTGGGGAAAGAGTACATCTCACATACTAAATGAGTAGCATGAATTTTTTTCTCCTGAAAAGACATCATTAAGTCAGTGAGATGCCTTACAGCTAACACATCTTAGAAACGTGAAAATGCGGTGTTATAGCACTGAAAATATGGTGATTTATAGCACTGAATGCCATTCTGTCTGGGGACACTTTTCTAGAGCAATGGCCCAGTCTCAGGTAGCCTTCATACCAGCTGCTGCTCGTTGATTTAAAAATCCTGATGTCCAAACCTGCTCCGAGAGTTTGGAGGTGAAGAAGCTTGCAGATGGGACCAACGCCGGGCTGGAAGTCAGCCTCTGTCTCCTGGTGCCCGTTCCTGTCCCTCCAGCCTTTGTAAGCAGGCGGGCTCGTCTTGAGTGAGAGGCTGCAGTGCCCTGGCCACCCCAGCGTGCTCCCGGAGCCGTGCTCGCCGCAGAAAGCTCGATGTGTGCTGCTTGGAGGAGCCAGAGCTGCTTCCCTCCCGTTAGCCAGCACTCCTCACTCCTGGGCTCGCATCAGCAGTGCTATTTGATGGTTCAGTTGGGGCAATGGCTGCAGACCTGCAAGCTCTGCCCTCGTTTTTTATCCACTTCAGCTAGAAATGAGCAGGGGAAGCAGCTCTGAGGCCCTGGAATGGAAACTCAGAGGCCCGGGGTCTGCTCCCGAAGCAGCTCGAGGGCATCAGCTGTCCAGCCCCAGGGCCTGCTCTGTAGCTGGGGGAGGCGTGAGGGCAGCTCGGTGGTATTTAAGGACCCCTTAGGTTCTGAAGCCCTTCCTTACATGAACTTTATGTGCGGAGTTATCACCCCATTACAGCCTTATGACATGCTCCGTGCGGGCTACTCTGAAGAACCTAAACGGAGTGAGGTGTTTGCAGTGGGGCGTGGCCCTGGACACGGACACACCCTCATTTCCCATCACTGGGAAGTGGCCCCAGCGCAGCCGCTGCTTGGGTCTCCCTTTCCCTGCCAGGTGAGACTGGTTTGGAATAAAAGGCGAGGTGTTCTGCCTACTGGGATCTCTCGCGTGATCTCCACCCAGCCCAGAAAATTACAGCTGTCAAGTAGACGCTCTGTGTTCCCACAATTTATTCTGTGTTCACCCAGCCACACGCCTGCCTACTGCCGGTGACCAAGCCATTTCCCGCATGGCTGCGCCCAGGTGTTCATACCGCGGCAAAGTCAAAGACCAGGCATGTCGCGGAGGTGGAAGCACAGGCGCCCCCGCCTCAGCCCGGGGTCAGCCCAGAAGCACACGCATCGCCCGGACGGTGGGCACATGGATTCGCACAAGAGCAGACGTGCGAGGCACTGCACAGGTCAGCCCGCAGCTGCAGTGTTCTAGAACCAAGCAAATTTTAGAGTCACACTAGCACCTGCCTACGTTCATGCAAAGGTTCAAGGAACACAGCAACGCTGTGTTCACTTCCAACTCTGTGCACCTGGCCACCTGGCCTCTTGTTTTCATCTCAGCCTTGAGTTTTTTTGAGTTTTGTTTGTTTTTTTACCTTTTTTATTGTATAATGCAACATATATACAAAACAGCAAAAGAAAAAAGCAATGGTTTTCAAAACACTCTTCAACAAGTGCTTTGATCCCAGATCCCAGAGTCTGTCGTGGGCTACCATACGATCCTCTCAGATTTTTCCTTCTAGCTGCTCCAGAACATAGGCGGCTAGAAGGCATAAATATTTTATTATCATCACAATCAACTTTTTTTCTCTTTTGTGGAAAATAACATATACAAAAAGGCATTAAATTTCAAAACACAGCACAATTATTTGTAGAACAGATCTCAGAGTTTGGTAAAAAAAATGACATGTCAAGGCTCAGGTAAGCCGATCGAGTTGCTCGGTTAATGGCCAAGAAGTGATGAGCTCCCAGACGGAAAGTCGATGCAACCTCCTCTGATATTGTGCTCCAGTGTGATCTGGACGAAGATTTTGTTACAACTCCATAATTTTAGGTTTTTACTTCTAAAATATTGGAGACTAAAAGAAATATCAATTTAGTGATTCAGCAATCATACTTGTTCACTAAACCCTAACTTCTCTAGGGATGACTCCACCATCACCTCTAATCTTTCCATCCCTCTCTTTAGGGGTATTTGGGCTATGGCCATTCTCACATTTTCATGTTGGAAGAGTCAACCTTGAGTTTTTATGTACATGCCAACATTTTGAATACAAAATTCTTTTGACTCTAACAGTCAAGCAAGGAACAACCAGGGCAGAGACAGTGGGGCATGGGCTGGCTGAACATGAAAAGAAAACGAAGACAGCTACCTGCCACCTTTTCTTCCTGGAAATAGATGTTTCCACATTGCACTGAGATAATATTGTCACTTGGGTAGTGTGTGGCTTAATAAACTAAGAAACTGCTTCTATGTATTTAAGCTGTGTAAATGCTGCACAAAGCAAACGGCAGCAAGGCCTAGAGCAAACCCAGCGCCAGCAGGCTAGAGGCCAGGGCTCCAGGCCACCTCTGAGCCACACGAGCACTTCGCTGTCTCCCAACATCATCCCACATGGCAGCTTTCTTATCTTTTCCTCAGTGAAACCCTATTAAGTATGACTTTGTTTTGCAAAGGTATTTAGTCAACTCATTTTTTTATTCTAAATTAAGGGAAAGAAAAGAGGAAGAGAGAAAGAGAGAGAGAAAGAAAAAGAGAGGAAAGGAGAAGGCAGGGAGAAAAGATGGGGGAGAGTGCTGCCCTCCCCTTCTGTCCCCCAAATCTTCATCCCGATCACACTCGAGCAGGATGTCAGAGGAAGTCGCATCGACTTTCCATCTGGGAGCTCATCACTTCCAGCCATTATCACAGCAGCTCGATGGGCTCGTCTGAGCCCTGGCATTGTCGTCTCTACCAGAGCCATAAGTGGAGTAACACAGCATCCGTCCTTCTGTGGACATTTCACTCAACTTCATGTCCTCAAGGCTCATCCACGCTGTCACGTACTTCAGGACGTCATTTCATCTTACTGCTGCATAATATTCCATTGTACGTATTACCATATTTTGTTAATCCACTTATCTGTTGATGGGCATTTGGTTGGTTCCATCTTTTGGCAATTGTGAATAATGCTGCTGTGAACATCGGTGTGCAAATGTCTGTTTGTGTCCCCGCTTTCAGCTTTTCAGGATATATACTGAATAATGGTATTGCTGGATAATAGGACAATTTGATATTTAGTTTTCTAAGGAACCGCCACTCTTCCATATGGCTGAACCATTATACATTCCCCCAGCAGTGCCTAAGTGTCCCAATTTCCCCACATCCTCTCCAACATGTGTAGTTTCCTGTTTGTTTAAGAGCAGCCATTCTTATAGGTGAGGTGATCTCATTGTGGTTTTAATTTGCATTTCCCTTATAATGAAAGAAGATGAACATCTTGTCATGTGCCTTTTAGCCATTTGTAGTCAATTTCTTTTAAAGCAAAGATTATAGAGAAATTATAATCCAACTCAGAAAATCTCCTTATTATAGGTTTGAGAAACCAAGAGAAACCAAATTATGCTACCTGTTTATAGACATAAATTCCAATTACTTATATTTATTACATAAATTTCTCTTACTTTAGACACGGAGAGAGAGTGCCTGGCACTCGCTGCACATTTCTTTCCAGCACAGCCTGGAGCCCAGGTCTGCCCATCTTGCACGCTAGTCCATCTGCAAAGGGCAGTCGGTGGGATGTACTGACCCCATGCAAGCACTGCTCAAAGCGGAGGCAGCCAGGGTGAAGGCCTCTCTGTTTCCTTCTTTCGGAAGCGTCCCAAGGAAAACTACCACTTGATCCAGAGCATTCTCACCACTGCCTTCCCTTCCGCTTGGATTCCCTGACCCACAGAGCTCCACGCCGCACCAGAAACGTTGAGGGAAAACCTCTGACACCAAGAGGACGCATCAAAGGGCCCCAGGAGCACCTTTCCAGTGCCCTGTCCCAGGCGACCTCATTCACAGGCCCTGAAGAGGTGCTTTGGTGGGGTTTCCTGCTCTTGGGAGCGTCCACAAGCCGGCAACCAAAGCTCCAGCTGACAAGTGGGCACTCAGCTGGGCAGGTGGGGACAACTTGCGCCCCGGGGCTGAGCGGAGGGACTGAGTCCAGCCGTCCCCTCGGGCCTCTCTGACCACAGGGGCATCATGCTGGCAACCGTTCTCTGTTCATCTCCCTGCCAGCCCCTGTCCAGCCACTTTCCAGTGACCACCACCCTGCATGGGGACTGCATCTTCCCTGTCGGAGAAGTACAGGCCCGACCCAGGCAGCAGCACTGCCCTCTCCCAAGCCTGGAAGATGCAGCTGCACACAGCAGCCCGCCTGGCGCTGGCTTCGGGTCGGGACCCTTCCCTACTGTGGCCGCCCGCAGCTGCCCACGTCAGCCCCCTCTGCCCAGCACCCACAGTGCCAGGGGAGGGGACACACGGCGACTGGTTCCAGTGGACAAAAGGGGTTCTGGGTTCGTGTTCACAGAGAATTCCAGACCCCGAAAGACTCAGACGTTATTTGGGATTCGCAATCAGTCAGAAGAAACATTTCTGGTAGAATGTCAAAAAGAACGGAAAGTGCAGAAATTTGCTTTCCTCCTCTGACAGCTGGTATTCAAAACTAAGGAGATGTCTGATTGGTTTAAGTTTGATTTATGTGGGTCACATTTGAAGAGATTTTTCTATTGAATGCAAAGCTCCTGTGTCTCCCTGTTCCTGTTGCAAATTCTCCTTCATGCCATTCTCTAGAGAATTAAGAAAATCTCCTCTTTAGAGCTGCTCTGTGGATGCATATATTGTGGGATATCTTGAATAAAATGCTTGGAGGTGTTTTGAAAGGCAGCCAGAAGGGAAATGAGCACTATCTACTCCTTGGCAAAAGCCCAGGATGCCATGAGAACCAATCACTATCAATAAAATGAGCGACTGAGAAAGGAGAGACAGTTAAGTTTGCTGCAAGATGATTTTCTATAAATTAAGCCCCTTGCCAAGCTTTTAATTATCTTCCTTTTAAGAAGCACAGAGAAGAGAATGTCCCAAAGGACTGAGGTGGTCCGGGGTCTGCGAGCTGACAGATGGCCATCGGGGCCATCACCGCCCGCAAGCAACAACCCTGGCTGCGTCCGTATGTCCTCAGGCCGTGTCTCCGGGGAGGCCCAGTGGAGGAAGCCACAGCTTCTGAAACAAGACACAGCTTCTTCCAGGAAACAAGGATTAGAAAGCCCTCTGCACTGATTTTCTCAAGGCACCCAGAGTCTGAGGGGGTCTTCGACCCTCTGCTTTTCAGCATACCATCTGCTTATGGGCACAAAAGATGCGGTTTGAAGTGGCCCCTTGGCATAACCACCGTTTTTGAGGGATGCAAATTGAATATAACAGAACACTGCTGGGTCCCGTTGACTCTTTATCACCAGAATCATTATTGCTAACCCTGAATACGTCCGCATCTGTCCAGAGAGCACAAACCCCCTCATCAGGGAAGCTCCTGGGACGTCTGTGCCTCCTTATCACCCAAGTTAAGCCAGCCCATCTAGCCGGGGCGGGGCTGCCCTCTACTCTTGTGTCCTAAGAGAGACCTCTCCGGGTCGAAGGAGCTATCCAGCCCAGGCTGGGTGAGCGGTCCAGTCCCCCACTTCATTCTCCCTGGTTCATGTTTAAACTCCAGACCCAGAGTTTCTAGATGCTTCCAGCAGAATGCTGAAGAAGTTCCCGCAGATGAGACACCCCGGCATGTCCATGCTGTGTGACAGGCGGTCAGCAGCTTCCTCTGGCCAAAAGGTGCCCGTGCTGTAGGGGGGGATGGCGTGTGTAGTGGAGGCGGCGACTCTTACAAGCGCTCGCTCTGGAGACTGTGTCTCCCCCGGATGGAGGCAGAGGCAGACAGGACAATCCCAAAAAAATCAGAATGAAGGGCCAGGGACCTGGACGGAACGCTGGGGGAAGTTAACGAAGAATGAGGTGCTACACTGTGGAAAATGTGGCTAAAGTTCTAAAAGAAGTTCTCGATGTATTGGAGATAGCAAGGGGGGAAGGAGTGGAAACCCCACCGCCTTAGAATAACTCCGTGTTGTGGGGTTACATAGACTCAGCACTAAGCATATGACGCGCACACTTTTCTAGTGAATGGATGGTTTCCCTGCACCTCAGTGGATAAAATCCTGGCTTATTACATAGGTCGGAACTGTACATGCTGGGAGGGGACCAGGCCGCAGGTTGATCGATAGCCAGGTCAGGCTGCAGTGGCGTGAGTGGCCAAGAGACCTCCGGCCTCTGTCTTGGGCATCTGGGACCCACCAGTTCTGGAAACGCTGCCTATTGACTCAACATCACAGCAGCTCAAACGCATATGGTGAGAACGCCAGGTGAAGGGGAAGAGCTGTTCCTGGGCTTGTTTTAACCGGAACAGCACAGCCTCCCTTTGCAGAGGCTGTCAGTAGGAGTGCGCCAGGCCTAGGAATTAGGGGACAGGCCACAGGAAAGATGTTCCGGCAGATTTCTGTCTGCTTTTAGTGCTTCTATGGTAGAACTCATGGAATAAGGTGGTCTTATTAAGGTCATGAGAAAATTATGGCAGGCGAACCTAGGGAGAGCATTGAGAGAAAGAACGAAGGGGCTCTGCACAAGGAAACAGAAACTGAATGTTCTATGGCTGCATGGGGCACGGACCTAGGAGCCTGGAGTGGGGACAGGAAGAGAGGTGGAGAAGGCTGCAGAGAGAGGCTGGACTGAGCCCCGGGAGGACAGAGGCAAATCCCTCATGGCAGAAATGCTGAGGGATTAAGTAAAGGATGTTACAACCGTTCTAAATTCTGCCCTGCCCGGCACTGTGCCGTGGCTTCCCCACCCCCGCACAGCAGCTTCCCTACCCCTCACATTGCGGCTTCCCCACCCGCACACTGCAGCTTCCCCACCCCCACACTGCAGCTTCCCCACCCCTCACATTGCAGCTTCCCCACCCCCACACAGCA